>JASDQU011401194.1:47723-61945 GCA_032191745.1 Picea mariana
GCGGGCAACCAACAACATCGCAGAGTATAGCACCGTGATTGAGTTATTGGTTGATGCTATTTCTCTTGGAATTCGTATTTTGGTGGTGCGACTTGACTCGCATCTAGTGGTGCTACAACTAAGTAATGTCTATTATATTCGAAGTCCTACATTATTAAGAGTATATTTGCGGATTCGCCTCTTGGAAAGACATTTTGATCATATAGAATATAAACACATTCCGAGAAGTCTTAATACATTGACAGATGCGTTAGCTAATTATGTATTGGACAGGCATTTAAATCACTTATAAATTAAACACATTAAAATGTATACAAATGTAAAGTAAGCTGGTAGGAACCATGTATATATATATAATAATCAAAGTTTGTTTTTTTACAAAATGAGTCCGAAGACCAAAATATCAAAATGGAAGCTCGTGGCTTCTACATAACGATATCATGACATCAATGATGTTCATGATAGCATGCTAAAGTCCGGGCTACTTTGTGGAGAAAATGACCCATAGAAGCAGAGACTCCCACGGTATGACGTTGATCACGTCATGGGATCTCCTCCAGAGGCATATCTGGAACATCATGCATCAATCCTTCTAAGTTCTGCTCCATTGTAAGGTAGTCCTCGGCATACTAGGGGACTGGAACTACTGCTTCTCCTCGCCGATGAATAGGAGAACTACCAGCTAGTCTGTATGCCCCAACATCTGTGTTATCAATACAATTTGGTGTTAGTCTTCGAATAAAATTACAAAACCAAAAACATTTAATATGATGAAAATACAAAAACATCTAAAAAGTTAAAAAGTTGGTGTACTTCTTACCAATATTTCCCCACTATGCATCTTCAGGGAGGACAAGGTCAGGATCACCTCAAAATTCCAAGACAGCATATGCATAATCCTCTATCATCACAACCTGGCCTTGGAGCCAATCGGAGAAACGATCGTCATATCTAACGATAGGTCCTGCCACATGCCTAGCCATGAGCTGGCACCATCGTAGCATCCGTGGATCTCTGGGACCTAGAAAATTCCAATCTGCCTGAAGTCTATACACTGGGACCCTCTCACAAAAGAAGGATACTAACAATGATCCNGATTGTGTAGCACTGCATCAGCCCAGTTGAAAACCCGGGGCTCAAGACACTCGAGGGCATACTGAAAGTAGATCTGTAGATCCATATGCGGGGAAGCACTGCCTGCCATTCGAGCTATAGTAAATAGAATAGTACGGAGAGTGATATCAGTCACTCCCCAAATGGCCACCTTTCCCTTTTGTCTTTCTGCCTCTAGAACGCAATACTCTCGGCAATACTCACTCATTTTCATACCGCCTCTGCGACTACCGGTCAAACTGATATGAGAACCTCGTCTTGACAACCCATTCAGGAAATAGATATCCTCAATATCTATCGTCAATGTATGGGCACCAACGTTAAAGACCTGCTGATCCGGATCCCACATTCGGACTAAATGTTCCAACAAACGGACTTGGGCTCTCATTCCCGGTATCGGGAAATAATTTAAGAGACCGCAATCTCTTAAAGCGGCTATGCTTGGAGGGTGATTTTTGGCGGCAGAAATATCATCCTCATGTTCCCTTTCTCTCCATTCGAGCACCATTGTGTGACTATTAACCTGCATGGCAATCATGTGAAGATAGTTAATGATCTAAACATGAGAAAAAATTGGTTTTTATGACTAAACGTTATACAAATTTTTTGACCTATGCGTTGTTCGCAGTCAGGTTTTGAGCACAGTGCGAACTTCTCGCACTGTAGCTCAAGATCACCTAAGAGAATGAAGACTTCTCTCAGGCCCCGTATGGGCAGCCTGCGAGAATCTTCATTCACGCATAGGGTTTCAATACCAAGCTTAAAACTTAAATTTTAACCTATAAAATCATAAAGTAAAACCATGAAAGGCTAGGGAATTGAGCACTTACCAGTTTGATCCAGACAGTTCGTGAAATGATGCCCCGAAGCTCCCAAAAATTGACAGTGAAGATTGGAGGTAAAATGGAAATTTTTTCACTAAAATGGTGAATGGATAAAAACATATGGTAAAAATGAGTTGTAAAATTGTTTTATTTACTTTTTACCATAGTGAAAGTGGGTTTTTTCATATTTATTCGTTGTTTTACCCTAATTACTAATGCGAAAGTGAGTAAAATGACTGCAGGTACCTAATGAGACGTTTATGGACCAAAAACATTTTGAAGTACGGTGTGTTTATTTGGTTTTCTATGGTTTTGATCTAAAAAAACCTCAAGTGCCTTTTATCCGTTCTAGCACTTGTGAAAAACTTAGAACGTGATCAAGCGTTGTTTTATCTCTTTTCCGGGCTCGATGTCGTTACACGAAAAAGGAACCCCCCTGGAGTTGACTTTAAGCCCTTTTCACGACTCCCTAAACATGAAAAGATTGCCGAGCGACCTTGCTATTTTCATGCTCGTTAAAGTATTTGAACTTACGCGTCCTCCGAGCGATAGTTTAACCCTTTTTCGGTCTCGTTGGACTATTGTACGAAAAAGGCACTGAGAGAGTTCTCTTTTTAATTGTTTTTCCAAACTCTATAATCTTGAAAAACCTTCGAGTTTTCTATCTCTGGACTCGTTAAACAAACATTGACACACCCATGATGGGATCGAGCCACTCCTTCTTAGGGTTCGTTAAAAATACTCCGAGGGACTCGTACGAAGGATGAGCTTATATCAACAAACATATGTGATCCTCTTCAAGATTGCGTAAAAATAAAGAGGTACTTGCCAGAAATGGTGGGGGAAAAATTTGGGAAAGGGATATGTTTCGTTTTTGAGTTAATTGGAAGTAAGTGTCGCTCTTGAACATGACACCCCCTATTCATCATCTAATGTTGGTTTGGGAAATCCATTTGTCTCTCATTCGATTTGATTACAAGGTCTTTCCATGTGTCGTTTTTGAGTCAATGTTGCCAAATCATTGGTCGTGTCATCCATATGTTCAAGCGCTGTCCATTTGAAACCTCTATTGAGTCGGCCATCTGCAGTTATCCTTTCACTTTGTGTCGGCCTTCCCTGTGTCCAAAGTCCAATTGCTACATGCTCTGTTTCACCATCAAACTCTGTTACTCATTTTATGTCACTGATGGGGGATACATCAAGGCCCTCCTATGACGAGTTTTGTTCCATCGACTTCAGCACATTATCCGGAGTCAAAACTTAGAAATCATTTAGTACCTTGAAGCTTGCATGCCTCAATGGCAGGTTTCTCGCTTTCGACAGTGGGTTTACATCATTGACCTCTGATCGAAAGTTTCCATCGGGTGTTCGACATCAACTCATTTATCCATAGTCGATGGATTGTACTATAGTACCTTGGGATTCATTGACATTAATGGTGATTTCCCTCTCACTTGTTAACGGTATACATCAATGACCGGTAATCAAGTGGTTTCTACCATGTTCGACTTCGACACATGTAATCACATGGTCAGATTTGTACTTTTGGGCAATGAGATTGAAGACCCTGGATGGTGTCTTCATAGTCCAGGCTGCGATGGAGTATGTATATTTTTGTGGCACATAGATCCACTGTGTATGTTTCGTTTCTATGTCATCTCGATTATTTATCACACAGATCCACAGTGTATTCAGGTGGTTGTGCTACATTATGATTGCATGGATCCACAGTGTATGATTGGTGGCCATGATCTTTGTTCTTAATGTCATCAGTTTATGATCTGAGTATGGGAATGCCTACCTCAGGAATTGGTATATATGATATTTTGTTGATTCTTGGATGTTTGCAGGTCTCTGATTAGATGTGCTTTTGGTTATTGACACATACATGCAGCTTACAAAATCTATCGACTGTCACTAGTTCCACTCTCAGACTTTGGGGGGCATTCTGTTATCCACAATTTTGGTCATTGTGATGATGTCATGGTGATGTTATGATGATAGCAAATCAAACTCCTCATTGAAGAACTCCTTCTTGAAAAGGGTTGCTCTTATCTATTTCCAGAAATCATGTTTTAAGGAATGTTCGCAGGATGCATATATTCTCTCCTGAGGGAATCCTTCATTCTCGCAGGCTGCATTCAGCTAGGGTGTGAACTTCTCGCACTGTAATCATTGCCAGGGTGCGGAAATCTTTTTAAAAAGGAAAAAGATAAGATTCTCGAGCCTTCTAGAAGAGTGAGTTGGTATTCGAATGGTTGTTCAGAAGCTGGCATTCCAGATTTACTGGGATCATTCTTATACTAGATACTAACCTATTCTCTCTTATAAATTGATGAGAATACTCATGGAAAGGGTTAACAAGAAGTGGGCAAGCTTGAGAGATCTATTGGAGAATTGATACATGATTGTATGGAGAATTGATGCTACAGCAGATAGAGACAACAGCAAGGTCATCATAAGTAGTTGATTTTCTTCTGCATGAGCAAGTGTGTGTGTCAGAATTAGAAGCCATTGAAAGGAGATCTACGACATCAAGGCTCAGGTTGTATATTTCTCTTTTAGTTAATTCAATACATGAATATGTCCCTTTCCCACAATGATGATGTCATCTTATTACATGACTCCTTGATCACATGTATAGACTAGGTATTGAATATATTAATTTGCTTGTACTTCGATTGGTTTGTACTGTTGTGATTGGACGGCACAAGAGCATCGAAGTGAAGCAAGGAACAACAAAGATTTAAGGAGAGCGTTCATAAGGTATGTCCACTATCCATTTCTCTTAGTTCATTCAATAGTCTAGATCTAGGGAAAGAGTAGTATTTTGTCTTGTTTTGTTCTAGATCCAGGTGGATCTAGGGAGATTGGTGTGTGTCCACACTCACGAATTTATCCTGAAACAAAATTGGCGACTCCACTGGGGAAACTATCCCTTTTGTCTTTTTGGTTTCTGGATTTTCTGTGGCCATTTTCTTTGATTGCCTTTTTCTCCTGATTTGTAAATCTCTGAGTCCTTAGTATACCCTGAGTGACCTTCTGGGTCGAAAAGTCAGTTTGATTTTTGCTTGATTTTTCAAATTTTTCATTAGCTTCAGGGATTCCTGCACTGTGCCCATTTTCAACCTGCGAGAACCTTGATAGTTCGCACCTTGCTTATATACTCCAGTGCGAAAAGTTCGCATTCTGCATTTAAGTGGCCTGCGAGAACCTTAGTTTCTCGCACTGTGTCCCACACTAGCCTGCGAACAGTTTTTGTGAAATTTTTGGATTCCAATTCTGATTTTTGCAATAGCTCAGTAAGGTTGATTCAAGTCTTTTTGAATCTTTGGAGTGTTGGCTTACCTATTTTTTTCTTTCTTTTGCTTGCTGGACCTGATCTAGGTTTTCTGGGCTTGTTCTTGCTTTGGTCACTTGACTTTCATCTCTTAGCCTATGTTGGCATTTTTTCTCTCTGATTACTGGAGTTGAAAGTGTCGTATTGATTAAGAATCAGTGATTGATTGGAAGTTAAGTTTTTGATGTTTCTCTTGTATTTGTTGGTCCAAAAGGACAATTTTCATTTGCCTTGAGAAACTCTTTTGGTTTGTTTTTGTTTTTGCCTTCATTGAAAGTAGTGGATTGGGTTGCTTATTTGGGTCTTTATAACATGGTTTTCTTTTCTCATTCATTAGAGTTCTTCTTGGAAACTGAACTGTATGTTTTCTTTCAAGATCTTTGTTTTACCTTTGAAACACCATTGAAAATCAAAATTGTGTAGTATTGAAATTTTGAAAAAGACATCTAGCCATTGTTCCTTGATACATGATTGTTTACATTCATATCAAACTAGGAATTGAGCATTACATTTGCATTGTAATATTGAGATTGATTCAGAAATTGTTCTCTCTCTCCCGTAACTAGGATTCATCGAATGAAAAAGATTACATTTCATCATATCCTTGCATTGATTGGGTCAGAGTCACACATCATGAGTTTCACTTCCATTGCCTTTGAGTAAACAACAACCATTAAAAACATTGCGCAATATTAAAATTGATCTAGTAACTCTTTTATAGGGCTCTTTTACACCAACATTTATCTAGGCTAGTGCTTTGGAGTAGGAAGAGAGACATGCTCTCCAAAAGCTCAAAAACACACAATAGTATCTTGAGATAGGGAGTGTAAAATTCCATTGGCCGCATGTTGTCCTGGGAAGCCCTTCTAACACAAGGGTCAAGCATTAGGTCGCATTGGTGTTGGCAGGGATACTAACCTGNTGCACGTATTATGGGGGTCACTCCGAGGTATACCCACAATTATGAGTGGAAGCCTTTGAGTTGATTTCGGGCTCGATACCCTGCCTTTGCATGTGGATCGGACTGACAACTGTTTCCCCAGGCAGTACTGTTGTCTGTGGTAACCTTAGTGGCTTTTCTCTCTAGGTTCTTACCCAAGGTGACTGTGGAGGGGAAAGTCTCCGTGGTACCTGGAATCGACATTGATCAAACTCACTCGGGCTCCTTGGAGGGTATACCCATGATTATGTGTGGGAGCTTTCACCAGGGTGTAAGTCTGTTAAGCAGGTCGTCAATGTAACTTTTCCAGCCTAGCCTCGCCCCTTCTCATCTCGTTGTTGCGATGTTGGATTTCATCACCAACTAGTGGCTTCGATATTAGAAGGTATTGTTTGCTTCGTAATTGTCTCTAGATTTTGTTTACTAGTATATGATGTTGTTTTCTCGTAGTCGACCATAGGATTTTCATTGGGGAATTTGTTACTTATTTACAATTGCTCCCCCCGCGACATTAGCATAGGATGCAAGGTTTGTCTCCAGAACGTTCGGAAGCTCCACATCCTTTGCACACAACAACACCTGAGGGTACCCCTGAGGACTCTCCTCGTCCGGGTGAAATCCCTCTTGTTCCTCTACCGCACGTGGACATAAGTGACGTCCCAGAAGTCTTTACACCACCTCCACAATTACAAACCACTGATCCTCTTGCGGAATGTCGAATTACCAATACTATAGAGGATTATCGCATTCATCATGGTGAACGACCTTAAGGACGATTTCATCTTTCTGGTGAAGATCTTCCATCTACTGAATCAATCGTTGGGCCTTCTCACGGTGTAGTTGGCCAAGATCCTTCTTGGTCAGGTTATTTTCGACGAGTCTTGTTTGGTACTGAATCCCCTGTCTACGAAGTCATCGACCCTTCTGTGTTTCCTGAACAAGGAACTGCACCAGAGACTACCACCTATCGTTTTGTTCTCCCTCCCGAGATGGCCGATCTCGCAAATACTACGAGTGTCCAAACCGAGATTCCTACAACTACTCTTGCACCTATTAACACTCATCGAATACCTGAGGCTACTCCAAATCTACCTCTTGGTTACCGTGCATTAAATCCTATGTTGAATGCTCTGCATCCAACACCACCCCAAACTCTAGTTGGTTCTCCAAGTGGTCCTCAGTTTCCTGGGCATCCTATTCCCAGTTTCATCCCGACACTCCCTCAGTTTCCTACTGGTAATCTTAATGCTAGTAGCATTATTCCGACCGTTGCACCCAATGTGCACATTCCTGTTGGTGGTCAGGGTAGTACGTTTCCTATTCCCGGACATACTAAACCTATTGCACAACCTACAGTTGGTATACAACTTCCGGGTGGGACTATCCCTTTGGTAGGGACACCAACCTCACCATTAGGACAAAACATACCTCCTGCTTTGGCCCAGTATTGGAATCAACTTATTCAAAATTTTCCTCAAAATTTTGGGCGGCAACAAGCTGTCCCTACTCCAGGCCAACCATATCTAGGGGTGACTAACCCTATCTGGGGTTCTAGTCAAACTACTCAACCCCAAACTCAAGGTCAAAATCCTTGGGGTTATTATCCTATTCAACCACCACAGGGCCAACCAGGATCTTCTCTCTGGGGGAAACCTGCATACGGTCCTACTGGTCTACCAACAGGGCTTCCGCCCCAAAGTCACCAGTATCCACAAGTGAATCGGCAATTGCCTTTTCTTGCTACTCTGGACTTACCATATTTGTCTAGGATTCTTAATGATCCTATTCGTCACTCTCCCCAATGGCCTGCTATTCCTGCAAAGCTTCCATCGGACATTCCAAAATTCGAAGGGAAGGCGGGAGAGGACCTGAATAATCATGTCATGACTTTTCATTTGTGGTGTTCGTCTAACTCATTGATGGATGACTCCATTAGATTGTGACTTTTTCAAAGAACTCTTACAGGTGCTGCTGCGAAGTGGTACATTGAATTACCACGAGGTTTCTTTTCAGATTTTAACACCCTTGCAATGGCTTTTCTAACACATTACCAGTTACCGATCCGTTACGATACTGGCACTGAGATTTTAACCTGTTTCAAAAAAATCACGAGCACTCATATATATGATCATAATCATGAGTGGCGACGAAGGAGACATCTCATCAAACTTGAGCTTCCTGATCAGTTACTGGCAGAGTGGTTTACAAAATCTTTTGTAAACAAAATCGGCAAAGACATTGCTATGGGAGGTGTTGTCATATAAGAGCAAGCTATTAGTCGTGCTCAGTATTTGGATCTTGTTTATTCGCAAACGGGAACTTTGTATGATTTACTACCCAATTTACCTCATCCTGGTACTTCTACCTCCTCTGCACCTCTGGTTTCCTCGCATGCAGCCGATGGTGTGATTGGTTCTACTCATAGCCACTCACATTCCATTTCCACCACAACCCCAAAATCCACATCTTCTAATGTGCAAAGTGCTCCATCTCCTTCTCCTCCCCCCGGTAAAACCTCGAAAGTGAACATTGTTCAGTCCACACCGGCCGGTAAGACTAAGTCTAGAAAAGGGAGAGGCAAGAATAAGGAGGGTAAAAACAATAATCCTAATGAGAAAACCAAATCACCTCCTGTTGATGACCGGGATAAACGCAAGCCACGCTATCCTTGCCTTATGTGTGGTGACGATAACTACACGAGGGATTGTCCAAGACGTGCTGAGGTCAACAAGTTCCTTCAAGGAACACCAAAACCTTGTACGCCGGCTATCTTGTCTCAACCCTTCCCGTCTCAACAACAGGCTTCATTGGTCGTCCATGACCAACCATCTACCTCTACACAGTCCTATGTTTTGATGTGCACTGGATATTCTACGAAGAAAAATGTTACACTTACCAATAGAGCTAAAGACTATACTCCTTCTAAGGAGAAAGTTGACGACTTACCTCCCGATTTGGTACAGCCTTCTCCACCAAATCCACCTACAAATGGTCCTCTTCATATCGAAAGACCAAGTCTTGATACAGTTTTACGACCTCCCAAAGGTGTCGTTAAGAAGTCGGCATTCCATCCTCATGCTAGGGCAGCCTAGAACTATAGCATTGTCGAAGATCTGGCCCAAGCACCCTCAGCGATGTCTGCCCTCGAAGTCCTTTAGTCTTGTCCTGCGCAGCGAAGGGCTCTGTTGAAAGCGATAGGTGGAATTGATCCTATGGATTCGAATTTGATAGTCTTTAACTTGGATGATCATATTCCAAGGTTACCCCCACAACTTACATTTCATATACAGGTTGTGGTCGCCGAAAAGAGCATTTGTCGAACGGTTGTTGATGAAGGTGCCTCTACGTGCGTAATGTCTTTTTCTTGTTGGAAGGCCATTGGCTCTCCACCGTTAACGGAATCACAAAACACTTTGCGAGCCTTCAATGGCTCCAGTTTTAAGCCATACGGTGTTCTTCCGTCGTTGCCTGTTACTCTAGAAGGTAAGACCGTCCAGATAGAAGTGGAAGTTTTCGATACTCCTCTAGATTATAATCTTCTCCTTGGACGAAGTTGGGTCGATTCTATGCGTGCTGTCGTGTCAACCCTTTTCCGTGTCCTACATTTTCCTCACCAGGGAAAAGTGGTCACGGTTGATCAACTTGCTTTCTTTAATGCCGATAATCGCATGGGCAATGTACCGTTCATAGCGAACACCCCACCGGGTTATGAGAATGCTGGTGTCAGTCTTTTGAAAGATTCGTCGTTAATGGGTACCTTTCCCATACCACCACCACCCAATATTCCAAGCCCGTTAGTTGCATCTATTAACATGATCTCTACCGTGCCTCATGAACTTACAGTGTCTACCGACCCTTGCATAGTCCCTGATCCTGGAGACCATGTTCGTTTCGGCAACGTCATGCCGTTAAGTCCGGTTGAGTCCACTTACCAAGCTATTCAATCGGCAAGCCTTCCTATTTCTTCTTGTAAGGAGTTGTCCCCTGAACCTTTTCGCGTTGTTTTTCCAACTGACGAGATGATCATGTCCGTTTTGGATGACAACCCTTGGGACGATGGACATCATCGTTCCATACTGTTTCTGGAACAACAGACTCTTGAGAACTACCAACGGATTTCGACTCCGTCGACCGTTGTTGTTATTATGACAGTTCCCGGGCCTACACGATATGTGTTTGCCGAAGGGAACCTTAGTAACATTTCACCCACGATACCCATAGATATTTCAGTGAAACCTGGAATCATCGAGAACGTTCATATTGGAGCTTCGTGTTCTCCCGAGGAAATTGTCACCTATACTTCCTTGTTTAAATAATTTCGTGACATTTTTGCTTGGAGTTACGAAGCGATGCTGGGTATTGACCCTTCTATTGTGGTCCACGAAATTAAGACATACCCTGGAGCCAAGCCAGTTTGACAACGCCTCCGTCCTGTCCATCCACGTAAAGCGGCAACCATTAAACTTGAAGTTGAAAAACTCCTTAAAGCCAGTTTTATTTATCCAGTGGCATTGACAGAGTGGGTATCCAACCCAGTACCGATCGATAAAAAATATGGTAGTATACGCGTTTGCGTTGATTATCTGGATATCAACAAAGCTTGTCCAAAGGACAATTTTCCAACCCCTTTCGTTGACCAAATCGTCGATGACTGTGCCGGTAGTGAAATATTTTCCCTCATTGATGGATTTTCCAGCTATAATCAAATCAATATAGCTCCCGAGGACCAACATAAAACAACTTTTATTTGTCCTTGGGGTACTTTCCCCTACAGGAAACTCCCTTTCGGTCTGAAGAACGCAGGTGCTATATTCCAACGTGCTATGTCTTACGCATTTCACGATATAAAACATATTGTTCAACCCTATCTGGACAATTTTCCGGCTCACTATTTACGTAGGGTCGATCACCCTAATCATCTCCGAGCGATTTTCGTTCGTTGTCGATTCTATCGCATTCGCCTAAACCCTCATAAATGTGTTTTTTGCATAGAATATGGCCAGCTCCTCGGTTTCATTGTTTCACGCCATGGGATCCGGGTTGATCCTATCAAGGTTGAGGCAATTCTTAATCTACCTCCTCCTTCTTCTTTACGCCAGTTACAATGTTTGCAGAGGAAAGCAAACTTTCTTCGTCGGTTCATCCCATATTACGCCGAGATTACTCGAGGTTTCACACATCTTCTAAAGAAAGATTTAGATTTTGTCTAGGATAAGGTTGCCAACAATGCCTTTGAAACTTTAAAGTTATCCCTCACGAAAGCTCCTCTTCTTTTCCCTCCGGATTATAGTCGAGATTACTTTCTTTATCTAGCTGCGTCTGAGTATACCATCGGTATGGTCCTCGTTCAGGAGGATGATAACCACGATGAACATGTTATTTATTACTTGAGTAGAAATTTATCATCCACAGAAGTCAAGTACCAACATGTTGAAAAACTGGCCTTGGCTGCTGTCCAAGCAGTCCAACGTTTTCGTCACTATATTCTCTCCTGGAAGACTATTGTGATTTCACACTGTAACCCCATGCAACACATATTGAAATGTCAATTGCTGGGGGGAAAGTACTATAAGTGGATTGTTATTCTCCAGGAGTTCGACTTGGAATTTGATCGTGCCACGTCGAAGAAATCCCTAGTTTTCGTAGAGTTAATTTGTGATTTTCCCCACACTTCCACGGAAAAGGTAGCAGTTGATTCATTACCTGACGAGTCACTTTTCCTTATCAGTACCGACGATATTTGGTACGAAGATATCATTATCTATCTCCAAACTCAAACTTTCCGGTCTACGTTGTCCAGTGCCGAACGCCGTCGTATTCATTATCAAGAACGTCATTATATTATCCTCGGCGATACTCTTTACCATCGAGGCATTGACTTTGTCGTTCGGCGGTGTTTGACTTTTGACGAAGCTGAGAAAGATTTGAATGACTGCCACTCTAGGGCATGTGGTGGTCATATGTCTGGGTATGCTACTGCCCAGAAAATATTACGTGTAGGTTATTTTTGGCCTTCCTTGTTCCATGACTGCATTATTGTTGTTCAGAAGTGTCATGCCTGCCAGACCTATAATCAGAAGATTCAGTCACATCCTGCTCCACTTCATCCTGTAGTCTTCGTAGGTCCGTTCACTAAATGGGTCATTGATTTTATGACATGTCACCCTCACTCGGCCAGGGGGCATGGTTACATTATCGTCGCTGTTGATTATTTTACTAAGTGGGCCGAGACAATGCCGACATTCGATAATACTAGGAAGATTGCAACACTTTTCCTTTTCAACCATGTCATTACTCGTTTTGGTGTTCCTCAGGCTATCATTACCGATAACGGTAGTCATTTTAGAAATAATATGATGTCTGACCTTACGGAGAAGTTGGGCCTTCGCCATGATAGCTCAACGCCCTATTATCCACAGGCTAATGGCCAGGTCGAAGCCATCAATAAGGTTCTCATCACTATGATTCGACGGATGATAGGAATCCCTAAAACCAGCTGGCACACAATGTTATTTTCGGCATTATGGGCAAATCGGACGTCTGTTAAGTCTGCCACAGGATTCACGCCTTTTCGATTAGTTTATGGCATGGAAGCCATTATGCCGATAGAATGTGACATTCTGTCTTTGAAACTAGTTGTAGAACTTTTACCAAATACTTCTATCGAAGAGGAACGTCTGTTGTATCTAATGCGACTAGACGAGACTCGCCGCAATGCTACTCTTGTTTTAGAAGCCCAGAAGAAATGTGTTAAGGTACAATATGACAAGCATGTCAAACCTCGCGTCTTCTCTGAAGGAGATCTTGTTCTTCTATATGAACAAGATAAAGATGTCTTAGGAGATGGGAAGTTCGAACCAATGTGGCATGGGCCTTACATTGTTAGCAAAGTTTTGGCAAAGGGAGCATATGAGCTAATGGATTATGATGGGGTACCTTTGAGAGAACCCAGAAATGGGTTGTACTTAAAGAAGTACTATGCATGAGTCATTTGTGCATGAAGTACTTGTATTTTTATGTATCATACTGAGTGTGTCTGATTATTTTTAGCTTGACGTTATTTGGTCTCTATCCTTACGATTACGTTGTGTTTGATTGCCAGATGTCAG
Source organism: Picea mariana (assembly GCA_032191745.1). NCBI lineage: Eukaryota > Viridiplantae > Streptophyta > Pinopsida > Pinales > Pinaceae > Picea > Picea mariana. The sequence goes on from JASDQU011401194.1 coordinate 61,050, forward strand.
AGTATTCTCTACCTTATATTGGCTTCGCTGACGGTGCTAGCCGTAGTACTCGGAACCTAGCTTCTGTTGCCTGGGCTATCTACGCCCCAACAAACGAGCTTATATCTTTACGAGGTGTATGTCTTGGGCGGGCAACCAACAACATCGCAGAGTATAGCGTCGTGATTGAGTTATTGGTTGATGCTATTTCTATTGAAATTCGTAGTTTGGTGGTGCGACTTGACTCACAGCTAGTGGTGCTACAGCTAAGTAATGTCTATTCTATTCGAAGTCTTACATTATTAAGAGTATATTTGCGGATTCACCTCTTGGAAAGACATTTTGATCATATAGAATATCAACACATTCCGAGAAGTCTTAATACATTGACAGATGCGTTAGCTAATTATGTATTGGACAGGCATTTAAATCACTTATAAATTAAACACATTAAAATGTATACAAATGTAAAGTAAGCCGGTAGGAACCATGTATATATATATAACGATCAAATTTTGTTTTTTTACAAAATGAGTCCGAAGACCAAAATATAAAAATGGAATCTCATGGCTTCTACATAACGATATCATGACATCAATGATGTTCACGATAGCATGCTAAATCCCTGGCTACTCTGCGGAGCAAACGACCCATAGAGGCAGAGACTCCCACAGTATGACGCTGATCACGTCATGGGATCTCCTCCAGAGGCATATCTGGAACATCATGCATCAATCCTTCTAAGTTCTGCTCCATTGTAAGGTAGTCCTCAGCATACTGGGGGACTGGAACTACTCTGGACTCGTTAAACAAACATTGACAGACCCATGATGGGATCGAGCCACTCCTTCTTAGGGTTCGTTAAAAATACTCCGAGGGACTCGTCCGAAGGATGAGCTTATATCAACAAACATATG
>JASDQU011401194.1:71112-82658 GCA_032191745.1 Picea mariana
TACCAATACATGATTCATGCCCCCCCCCCGGGCCATGAGGGGGAAAAATTTTCAGAATTTAAGACCAAAAAATGCCAAGAATCATGTAATTTCTCTACTTCAAATGAAAGGAAGCCCCCAATCTAATATAAGGCAAGAAATTACAATGTTTTGTTTCAAAGAGACACTAAAACCAATAGCAAATCACTTCAAAAAAAAAACAACCCAAACTAAGTTTCTCTTTTAACACGATTTATTCAAAAAAAGAAGTATTCTTTCACTAAACAATTCTAAATAAAAACAATGCTTTGTAACTGGAAGACACTCAAATCAAGAGACCAAATCTTTCAAAATCCAACAAACCAAAAATAAGGCGAAGATGGTTGAAAGGAGATTCAAATTTTGTCAATCAGATTGTAATCAGACCCAATAAATCACTCCATAACCATGGCACGGATCTGTGCAGGGAAAACCACCAAAAAACATTTTTTTTCATAATCATCGCAGGCTAGAAGCCTAACACAGTGCGTAAATCCTTGATCGTCGCAGGCTAGATATGGGTAGGGTGAGGATTTTTTGCACTGGTCTAAATAGGTAGGGTGCGGAAATCCCAATTTGCCACACTGTTCCTCAAAGCATGGTACAGAAATCAAACAAAACTGGAAAAAAATTAAAGATTAGGAGGGTTTTCCAGTGAAGTTTAATAGTCAAAGAGTCAAGTTGGATCTCCCAGTGACTTGGAAAATAGAAACCAAGCAATCAAATAAAGAAAGAAAGACAAACTAGGAAAACAATATGTTCCCCAGTGGAGTTGCCAATTTTATTATTGGATAAATCAGTAAATGCCGACATGAACTAATCTCCCTAGATCCACCTAGATCTAGAACGAAACAAGACAGGACATGACGCTTTCCCTAAGTTGCAATCATTGAATTTACTACCAAATAAGGAATGGATAACATACATGTAAATATTGCTTCCTTATATCTTTGTTATCCCTGCTTCGCTCTGGTGCTCTTGTGATATTGATCTTGCAATGAAACACAAACCAACCAAAGTGAACGCAACAATAGTATATTCAATGACAACCTATGCATGTGATCAAGGAGTCATGCAATAAAATGAGAATGATTTTATGGGAAAGAAACATGTCACTATATTAAATAATGTGGAAGAAAGATACAACCAGATGCCTTGATGTTGTCAAGTTCCTTCCAAAAGTTCCTTGCTTACCACACACTTCTTGCTCCAAGGATTCTGAGACTATAGATATGACATCTATCTTGACAAAGTAAATCTGAAAGCCAATCTAACCAAGCTAACAATCTCAAGAACTTTCCAACCCAATCAAGCTCCAAAACCAACTAACTTTCTCCATGAGAACTCCTCTCATTTTATAAGTTGAAGAGGATAAGGTAAGGAGGTTAGGATGATCCCACTAAATCATGAAAGCGAGTAATATCCAACCCATTCGGAGGCCACCTCACCATAGAATCTTTTCCTTCTAGAAGCATCGAGAAAATGCTCATTTTTCCCACGTACAGGAGGTCGCCGCACCCTATCTATAGTGCAACCTACAGAAACTCCACACCCTAGCTATAGAGAAACCTACGGAAATTAGGCATTTCTGCACCCTGTGTATATAGAAACCTGCAGAAATCCTCCAAAATGGGTTTTTACAAAGGAAAATACAACTTCTCTCAGGGAAAATTCTTATCCCTTCTTTCTTATGGAATTCAGACTATTGATCCTTCTAAGGAAAAAACATAGGTTTACATCATTCATGGTCATAAGTTTGACAAAAATAATGTGTAACAAGGTTGTCAGGCCCGTGGACTGAAGAAGTAGGTTTTTAGGCATGTAAGCAACTCTCTCCAGGTGAGAGAGGTTGTTGGGGAAGAAATTTTCCCATAGGGAGCCCAACGACAGCTATAGTGCTTTGAGAATTCATGTCTGGCCTGTTGTTGAATCCCTGTAAGGGAAGTGGGGAAGCTGAAGGATTGTTGATTAGAGAAGGGGCACACTTCCTAGGCTGGGACAGGAATGTGGGGAGTGACAGGTTGTAGGCTGTTAGTGTGAGCTATATCCTGGGAGAAAATCCTTCATGTTGATCTGTGTGACTTTCTAGTTGTCCTTGCCAAGCCTAGGAATCCCTTTCCCGATGGAGGTTAGTCCTAGCTCGGGGGTGACACACTATTGAGTGTGATGAGTAGCATGGTCTAATGTTGGGAGGTTCGTGGAAGGTCTGCATGAAGTTGGTGTTCATCTATTAAAAGATAAGTAGCAACTCTATGTTTTTTTGTGATGTGTAACGTGTACATGTGTTATAATGTAACCAGAATTGTCTTTGTTTATTGCATGTATGCTTTACTATTATTTTTGCATTATGATGTGTGATAGCATAATGTAAATCAATTGTTAAATTGTATGTGTTATTGGTATTCCTCATTTATCTATGTATGAACAGAATGATTATGTCTGGTTAAAAATTGCATTGGATATGTATATAAATATATAATTAGTATCAGAGCAGAAAAAATAAGGATTCAATCATTAGGTAGTGTTTCCCGGAAGAGGTTGGTGGGTTGTGGATGTTACACACCCTTACGGGGGTTGCCACAAAATGGTACATCGACTTACATGGGGGAACTTACTGAAATTTCAATGATTTGGTATCATTTTTTCTCAACCACTTTCAATTATCGATTCGTTACGATGTCGACATAGCACTTTTATTGTCATTTCGTCAAGATAAATCCACCCACATATCTGATCATATTCAAGGGTAGCTTAGAAGGAAGTGGTTGATTAAATATTACATTCATCTAGATTTTTTTTTTAAATGGTTCCTAAAATCCCTATTTCCTTACATCTCGAAGGATGTTTGTACATCTGGAGTGACGACTGAGGAAGAGGCCATATTTAAATCCCAACAATTGGATCTTATATATGCTGAATTTGGGATTCTCTATGAAATTATTAATGACACACCGTGGTTGAATTACAATCCTAGAAAAAATCCTGGGCCTCATGACGATGACATCATAGGATCCACAAGTGCCAAGTCTACAGAGCAAGTGACAAACTAGCTGAAATATTTGTCTCTTAACCAATCTGCAGTAGGACAAGCTATGCCTTCATCCTCATCCACCTAATCAGCAGATTTACATTTTGTACAGTTGATGAACCCAAAAGGTAACCAACAACCTAGAGGGAATAAGAAGAAAATTTTTAATAATAATCGCAAGGGTGGGAATAATAATAATAATAATAAAAGCAAGGACAACCATAATAATGATAAATCTAATAATAATGTTGGTGAGGGAAAGAAAGAAAAGAGGAAGGTGAAGTTTCCATGTAAGCTTTGTAAAGAATATCATCTTACCCACATATGCCCCAAAATCGAGGAATCCTCGAGGCTCATAGCACATAATCCTATTGTGTTGACTAACCCATTTCCACGTAATCAAAATATGACCTCAGGAGCCTCCAACACCATAAATGTGTCAAGTGGAAGTTAAAATCCCTTGGCACATGATGGTGGGAATCAATGCATCAATATGGTTCGATGTGAAATTAGTGTAGCCACTAGGGCTCATGATTATGGCTCTTCCCAACCTGTTTTGGGTCCAAAGCCTCCTCCTCCAGAAACACCTTTGCATATTGATAAGCCTAAACCTTTGTCTCATGTTCTGAAAGGAGTCCTTAAGCGCTCTGCTCATAATCCTAATGCGAGAGCTTCCCAAAATTACTCGATTGTTGAGGATTTGGTCCAAACATCATGTGTGGTGTAGGATTTGGAGGTACTCCAAATGTGTCCAACACAAAGGAATGCCCTACTATCTACATTGGGATCTCTAGACCCGAGTGGCTCAAAAGTTATGAAGTTCGATATCATGGATGTCAAGCCTCACTTACCTTACCATGTGGCCTTTCAAATACATGTGTAAAGTATAAATATTATCATCAAACGTATTGTCATTGATGAAGGTGCTTCGACATCTGTAATGTCTCTATATTGTTGGAAATCCATTGGCTCTTCATCGTTGTCTCAATCTATGACCATTTTAACTGCATTCGATGGACGTTCTTTTAGACCCCATGGTATCCTTTCTGCTTTCTCAGTCTAGTTAGGCAATAAGACCGTGGAGGTTGAATTCGAGGTGGTTGATGCACCCCTTGACTATAATATTTTACTAGGGTGTAATTGGACTTACGCTATGGCATCCATTGTGTCGTTGGTGTTTTGCATTTTATGCTTTCCTCACGAAGGGAATATTGTGACAATCGACCAATTGTCTTTTGTGCACCCTAGTTATTTTGTATCGGTGGGACCTTCAGTCCCCATTATAGATAATTCTTAGTAGAAAACTAAGAATTTTGGTTTCGGGATGTATTTCTCCTTGATGGGAACCTTTAATTTCTCGACACCAATGTCATATATTAATTCCATTTATGATGAGTCTTCATCATCATTCAGGTCCATTCCATTCCATACTTCATATTTTAATGACCCATGGACTCTACCTTCTCTGCCTATGTTGTATGAAGGTCACTCACACATTATGATGGTGATACCATTGTCTATAGTAGATATTGTGTATCAGGCTATACAAAAAGCTATTGCAGACCCAGATCCTTCCTCCTCGCAAACGGATGAGGTGGATCCCGTATTAGATCCCATATGGGATACACATTTATCTAGTTCACATGACTTCCTCGATGATGCTTTACCCTCAAATGAAGAAATATTAGAGGCCATGTCTGATCATGATAGGCCTTGGTATGACCATCATAGATATTATTTTCTCCTGGACCTTGAGAGGATTGAACGGGATGAGTTTAGGTCCATCATGAGTGAGATGGATGGTCATGTCATGGTTCTATTAGATACACATGGTATATATGTTGAAATAAATATGGAGAATATTTCCCCTACCATCATGATCGACATCTCTCGAACCCCTGGTAAAATCTAAAATGTATATAACTTTGCGTGTTGTTTGCCTGAAGAAATTCAAATTTACACCGATCTCTTTAAGGAATTTTGAGATGTACCAAAGTATTTTCAAACATGAAATTAAAACTTATATGAATGCTAAGCCCATTCGACAACGACTTAGGGTTGTAAATCCTAGGAAGGCACCCACTATTAAGGAAGAAGTGGAGAAGTTGTGTAATGTTGGCTTCATCTACCTAGTTCCCTTGACTGAATGGGTATCCAATCCTATTCTCGTAGATAAGAAAAAAGGAATTTTCTATGTATGTATGGATTTTAGGGACCTCAATAAATAATGTCCTAAAGATAACTTCCCCACTCCCTTTATTGATCATATTATTGATGAGTGTGTGGGAAGCGAAGTTTTTTTCTTTTATGGACGAATTTTCAAGTTTCAATCAAATTCAAATTAAATCTAAGGATCAACATAAGACGACGTTCATTTGTCCTTGGGGTACATTTGTATATTGGAAAATTCATTTTGGCCTTAAAAACATTGGAGCAAATTTTCAACGTGCCATGAACTTAATAATATAGTCAAAGCCTATCTAGATGATCTCGCTACTCACTCTAGCTAGAGGGTTGATCATTTGACTCACCTTCGACTAGTGTTTGAAATATGTCACTAAGATTGCATTCGATTGAACCCTCACAAATTCATATTTTGCATTAGGTCTGGCCTCCTTTTTGGATTCATAGTTTCTGAGCATGGGATCATGGTGGACCCCATGAAGGTTGAGGAAATATTTTGATTGTCTCCCCCTTGCAATATTCAACAGCTTCAAGGTTTACATGGGAAGGATAACTCCCTGCATCATTTTGTAGCTAACTATGCAAATATAAATAAGGGTTGCATGTGTCTCTTGAAAAAGGATACTTCATTAATATGGGATGAGTGAGCCCAGGAGTCCTTTGATGCTCTTAATAAATCCCTGGTGTCGACACCTCTACTAAATCCCCCATACAACAATAGAGAGTTTCATGCTTTATATTTCCGTGTCCGAAGGAATGGTTGGTATTGTTCTCATTCAAGAATATGATGAGCTCCATGTGCACGTTATCTATTACATTAGCTGAAATATAATTGGTCTTGAACTTAATTACTCTCACTTAGAGAAGCTAGCCTTAGCAGTCGTGCATGTGGTTCATATATTATGTCACTATATCTTACTCTGCAAGACTATCATGCTTGTTGATATCAATCCATTTCAATACATCCTTACAAGGAGTATCATAGGGGGTAAATACAATAAATGAATTGTGATTTTGCAGGATTTTGATCTTGATTTTTCCTTCACAAAAATTGTTATTTTTTGCAGAACTGATGTCATACTTTCCTAGGAAGGATGAGGATATTTTTCACGACAATTCATTTGTTGATGAACACATCTTCCTTATCTCGTCTTTGAACCCCTAGTATGGAGATATTCTAATCTACCTTTAAACTTTGAATCTTCCCCAACATATTTCGAGAGACGACCAACGGCGTATATGCCATCAGGACAAAAACTACCTCATTATCAATGGTATTTTGTATCATCGAGGGGTTTTTATTTTGAATCATTTTTTGACTCATGAGGAGTCTGAATCTGTTCTTAATGACTTTCACAGTGGTGCATGTGGTGGTCACTTATCTAGGCTTATGACAGCCCAAAAAATATTTTAAGTTGGTTATTTTTTGTCATCATTTTTTAAATATTGCATAGAAGCGGAAAAGAAGTGCCACCCTTGCTAGGTGTTCACTCGTAATATGCACTCGCACCCTACCCCAATTCACCCAGTCATAATTGTTGGTCCCTTCACCAAGTTGGGGGTGATTTTTCTGGACTACAACCCTACCTCAGTTGGGGGGCAAATCATATTATCGTGGTCATAGATTATTTAACTAAATGGGTTGAGGCCATGCCTACCATTAAATACGATGGTGAGACTGCAACACTTTTCATATTCAATCAAATTATAGCTCGGTTCGGTATCCCAAAGGAGATTGTCACTGATCATGGTATTCACTTCCAGAATGATATGATGACAAAGTTAGCATCAAAACTATGGTTTAAACAGGATCATTCATCACCCTACTAGCCTCAGGAAAATAGACAAGTAGAGGTCATGAATAAATCTCTAAAATCCATTTTGAAAAATATTTTCATGCAAAGTAAATCTAAATGGCATGTGATGCTTTACCCTACGCTATGGGCATACCAAACCATAGTAAATACTTCCACTGGTTTCTCATTGTTTCAATTAGTCCACAGAGTGGATTTGGTCCTTCCTATTGAATGTGATATCACTTCTCTTAAGCTGGAAGTCAAGATCCTACCTAACATGATTGATCTCAAACATCACCTCATACACTTAGAGAAGATCGATGAGCAGCATCAAGATGTCGCTATATCCATCGAGGAGAATAAATGACATGTTAAGGTCTAGTACAATAATTTTTTATGACCCTAGTAGTACGCTAAGGGTGACTTGGTTCTTCTTTATGACCAAGCTAAAGAAGAACTAGGGATAGGAAAATTCAATCCCATGTGGCACGATCCTTATATTGTGAGGCATGTCTTTGAAAAAGGAGCCTATGAGTTAGAATATTATGAAGGGAATGTGTTGGACAAGCCTAGAAATGGGCTCTACCTTAAAAGGTATTATGCTTGAGCCATCGAGCTTGAGCGTGACCTTTGTATACTAGTGTATGTTAGTGTATATATTTTTCTCTTTATTCTTTTGTGTCGCCATATTTATTATTGATTTTTCCCTTGGTTGGCAGATGTCAATAGGATCTTAAGTGTTCTTAGGATTTGAATACGATGCTAGTTTCCATACTTAGAACATGGCGTTTGTTTCTTGGGTTATCTATTCACCCGAGGGACAACTGATGTCTTCGGGAGGAATTTGTCTGGAGCCATCAACAAACAATGTGGTTGAGTATAGCATCATTATAAATATATTACACGAAACCATTTAAAATAGTGTTTGATATTTAGAAGTTCTCCTAGATTCCCAGTTAGTTGTATGTCAGTTGAATGACAGGTACCAGGTAAGAGATCCTACATTACTCTGACGTTTCCTTCAAGTATGAATTTTGGAATGAAATTCTAATTTTATTACTTATAAACATATCCCTAGAAGTTCTAATCAATTATCTGATGCATATGATAATTATGTTTTATATTGGCATCTGTCACATAACTAAGTAAAGAAAACACACATTTATACATTCATCCATTGTAAGATATGCAAGTAAAGACAAAGACAAAAATATTTTTATATTTCATCTATTAAATCCAAAACATATGGTGTCATAGTACAAAATTGGGCTTGTATTCCTCAAAAATACATATACGATCAGTACATCATATAACCATGGAATTTAAGCCTGAGGTCCCAAGTGTGTGTCATTATAGCACACTATAGAATTCATGAGATGTTGAAAGAGTCTCACCCACAACCTGCCTCTGCATAGCCTTTGGAAGATCCTCAACCTGGACCATAGAAATATGGTGAGTCAGACAAAATAGGTTTAACTACATGTTCTGAAGGACTCTCTCTGTGTCCCTACCGACCATATCATCTCATCGGCCCCTGCACCGATGCAGTGGGTATCCATCTGGTCTTTGTGCACCTACATATGATTCAAAGAAATAAATGTTAATATATGATACCATACAAAAATATTTGTGTTTTTGTTTTTCATTTATCAAATCAAAAAACACAAAAAAATGAAATATACAAAAACAAATTATCACCAATATCTCCAAAGGAAAATCCTAGTGGTAATGGCATGTCATGATCCCCTCGATAGTTGAGCCCCTCATAGGGATATCCATCGATGGAAATGATCTGTCATTGACACCAATGAAAGAACTCATCATTGTAGGGATTTGGTACCCTACCACCTCCCAACCGCCTCATCACATTGGTCCACCGGGTCATGGTTGAATCTCGTAGATCATGTGGAAATACTTCCACTCTAGGGACAAGAGTTGAAACCCTCTCAAAGAAAAAACTACACAAGATAGATTCAAACCCGAAGTTCCTCATCCTCTCAAGTTTGCAGTCAGTCAATTGGCTCTTCATGTTTTCCAATAGTGAGGTGCACCAATCATAAACCATGGGTCTCAAATATTCCACAGCATAGAACATAAGCAACATTGACACCTGATGTAATGAGGTCAATCCTGATATCCATGTGAGTACTAAGACGATGATATTCAGACTCAGGTTCTCAATTGTTCTAATAGGGATTTGGCTCCCCACTTTCTCTATGTCTACAATGTAGTAGGTGGTGATGTAATAATCCATAGACCTCCCACCTACAGCCCCTCGTGCCTTGATATTCACCACCTCACCTCAGTGAGACAACATTGTGATAAAGTAGATTTCGTCCACCTAAATTCTCAATGGTTTACCATCAAGATTGAAGGCCTCATTCTTTGAATCCTAGTAGTTTATCAATGTTTGGAGAAAACTCACTTGGACCCTCATTCCTTTTATGGCCCAAAATTTATAGAGCCCACATATTTGAAAATATTTTCAGGCCCTCATATCTCTTTATATTGTAGCATCAACCTCCTCGTGTGTTACAAGGAAAATATCTCTATGGATAGGGGAAAACCACAACAAACAAAAATGACTGCAGAAATCAACTCTATTCTTAAGTATGATATATAGACAAATATGCTAGCAAGAAAAGATAAAAGGCCTACCTTGTTCAGACGTTCGATGAATTCCATCATTGAGCACTTGAACCAAAGCAATATACCTGTAACTATTCCTCAAAAACCAAGCAAAGCAAGCATATCGTGATAATATATGATGTTATCACATTCAATAGCATAATCAATTAATATACATAACAAATACTCCCATGGAACAATAATTCAAATATTTGCAAGATATCAATTAGACAGGAAAAGAGTATTTCTATTAATATATGATCAGTAGAAGTGAAAAAGTTACGTACTTTTGTGTCGGCATGGTTCAGAACTGAGAAACTAAGTTCCTTCCAGTTGGGCCTCCACCACTTCAATCCTCCACCAAATGCAAGCTCATAGAAGAGAAACAATGAAGTTCTCAATCATTAAGGGAAGAGCTTGGGGGATGAACACTATGTTCAAACTTAAAGTACAAAGGGATACAGACTCAATATGAAGTGAATAAATTCTCCAAAGTAACTTTGCTCTCTAAGTTGAATTATTTCTCCTCCTTTCCATAGCTCAGAATTGACCCATTTATAGCCTTCAAATGGAGTTGAAGGGTCGAGTTGAAACGTTTCTAGTATATGGAAGGCCAAGGATCATTGATCTCTTGTCATGACATGGAAACCTGACACCATTTTTCATTTTTGTGCACAAACCCTGATGTACACAGGTTGTAGTGGTGCAACCTGTGTATATGCATGTTGTATAGTAGACACTACTACATATTGAAAAATTTGCGACGACCACTTGCGACGAAAGTACTCTTTCATCGACACATGCATGAGAAAAAGTTCATTTTTTCTAAATCTACCCTGTATTTGTCGCAATCTCGACACCTACAGTTTGACTAAATTATTATGGTCAATTTTCCTCGAATATTCGACAAAATTTGATTGTCCATCGCATATCCGACGAAAGTTGACCATAATAATTTAGTTAAAATTTACCGTTGAAAATGACCTAAAATATATAGGTGGAAAAAAATATATATATTTAGGTCATTGTCATCGCAAGTGTGACAATAGTGACCTAAAATTGGCCTATAAATATTTGATGATTTAAACATGTTGCGACAATCTTGCTATAACAATGATGGTTCCTAAAGGGTATTTTTGTGCAGAAAAATGTCGCAGAATGTTGTTAGAGGTGGGGAAAAAAGTTAAGTGGTGAAAAGGGTGATGGTAGATGTTATTTCCCTTGTAAAAAATGTTTCCTTAGACGTCCCGTAAGAATTTTAATAGCAACAGCTACAAAACATTGTAGGAAATATGGTCACATTGATGGCAGATTGAATGAATATTGTCCCATGGTAATTAGCTATATATTCATTATCTTTTTTTATTTTGTTAATTTTATATAAAATTATATATATGCATATATATTGTTTGAATGTTTGTTATAGTACACACTAATTTTGCATGATTGTTTGTAATTATAAAGTTAGAGTTGCCCTCTAACTTTCTGCAGAATATTGCACCAAGTATTAGTAGAAACGATGTTGTACAAGTTGAGGAACATCATTATGACCAAGCAAATGAGGATCTCATGGAAGACAATGATGGTACAAATCAAGTTAATGATCCCATGGAAGAAGATGATGGGACAAATCAAATGATCCAAGATTTGTTTTTGCAGCCAGATGAGGATGGAGAAAATGTTGGTATTTATGATGAACCTCTATTAGAAAAGGAAAATAAATGACTTTATGAAGGATCAAGAGAAAATCTTCTCTCCGCTACATTGTTGCTGGTGAACTTAAAGGTTATGAATAATTTGTCGAACACTTGTATGGCACAGATACTAAGGTATGTACTATGTTTCATCTCATACTGTACATAAATGTTGATTTTTTTATATTTGTTTTTAGT
>JASDQU011401194.1:82758-96197 GCA_032191745.1 Picea mariana
TAGGTCTAGGCACAATTTCCCATACATAATTTTTCATTATGGATTGGTGTTCTTCTGTCATAGCTTCTTTCCATTGTTTCTTCTGAACTGCCTCTTCAAATGTGGTAGGTTCTTCATCTATATTATTTGTCATACATGTTGCATATCTGGAGAATATTTTGGGCTTCTTACTTTTTCTGAAGGTCCCATATGGGGCCTTGAGTATTTTTGCTTCTTGTAAGGTAGCTTCAAGCCAAGTTGGTTGTTTCTTGGTCCTTGGTACAATGTCTAAATCAATGGACTCACATGGTTGCATCAGATGATTAAGTTGTTCCTTTTCATCATTCTAGTTTTCTGGAAGACATGTAATTTCTTCAATAGGCTCTTCATACTCTTCTTCTTCTGTAGTTTCTTCTATGGATTTCTTGAAATTCATCTTTTCATTGAAGGTCACATCTCTGCTGACTTCAATCTTATGTTGTTCCGGGATATAGATTCTATTATCTTTGGATGATTCACTATATCCCACGAATATTCCCTTCTTTCCTAAGGGTTCTAATTTATTCCTTTTGTCCTTGGGAATGTGAGAGTAAACATGACATCCAAAGATTCTTAGGTTTTCCACATTAGGTTTCTTACCTGAGAAGGCTTCTTCTGGAGTCATATCCTTCAATATGTGGTGAGGAATTCTGTTCTGAACATATATTGATGTCATGGTTGCTTCTCCCCATAAGAACATAGATAAACCTTGATCATTTAGTAGTTCCTTCACGGTTTATTCAATATATTTGTTCTTCCTTTCTGTTACACCATTTTTTTTAGGATCATGAGGAACAATCAACTCCCTCCTAATCCCTGTCGATTTGCAAAAGGAAACGAATTCCTTTGATGTGTATTCTCCTCCATTATCTGTTCTCAAGGTCTTGATTTTCTTGTTTGTGAGGTTCTCTATTTCTTCTTTGAATTCTTGAAACTTGTTGAATACTTCGTCCTTTGTTTTTAGGAGATATGACCAAGTCTTTCTTGAGTAATAATCTATGAAGATTACGTAGTAAAGAGAACCTCCTAGATATTTGACTGGCATCAGACTGCAAACATCTGAGTGTATTATATCTAGAATCTCCTTAAATCTATTTTTGTTGCTTGGGAATGGTTTCTTGATATTCTTTCCAAGAGCACATCCTTTGCAAATTCCTTCATGTGTAGACTGCAATTTTGGTATTCCTTCAACCATCTTTTTGAGAAAAGGTAATGCTTGATAATTAATATGAGNTACCTTTTGTGCCAAAGTTCATTGGGATTGACTTCATCATGTACAAGAGCTTCTTCATTTTGTTCTAGTAGTCTATATAGGTTTCCTTCATGGGTTCCAATAACCCTAGAATTCTCTATGCTGGAGTCTTTATGCCAAGATAATACTTTTCCATCTACGAAAGCTATTTTTTTTCCTTTGTCTTCTAAGAAAGATATGGATACAAGATTCTTTTCTAAAACAGGTACATATAAGACATTTCTCAAATGAACATTGTTACTTGTTTTCAACTTGACAGAGGCTTGTCCAAATCCATCGACTGGGTAAGTGCTTTTTTCTCCAAGATCTACCTTGTATGATGTCTTCTTCTCATTTAGATTTGAGATTCTGGCTTGATCTCCCATCATATTCCTAGAAGCTCCACTATCAATTATCCACATGTCATCTTCAATCGTTCATGTGAGTGTTGACTAGTGTAGATGACTAGTCTTTTCACTCATGTCTTTTGTTGACTGGTGACTGGTCATGCCTTGATCCAAAACTTCAACTTTGACATTTCTTCCTTTTGAGAGTGCCAAGAGGTGCACTTGAATAAGGTGCACTTGAATACCTTCTTCTTGAACGAGATGTTCCATCACAAGGTGTTGGATCGGGGTTTTAGGGTTTCTACAACCGCTCCTGCTAGTAACCCTAGTGACAATATATTGGAAGTTGCTCCTACTAGTAAACCCTAATGGCAGTTCTTCAGCGAGCTTAGTATCCTAATGGATATGCTTCCTTCCAGTGGTTAGAATGAATGAAGGATGTGTGGGACCATAACTTGTTAGAATGTGCTCATTTTACCATAGACAATATCACTATTGTCACCCAACCATAGGTCGAAGCCACCCTCTGAGAACCTTGACCTTGATAGAGAGAAGAATCATGGTAGCAATCCAATAGCCAAGAAAGGCTAATGCACCAAGAAAGAAGTAACCAAAACTTATCAGAGAGTCCAAACCAAGAGATAGAATCAATAGGCTTCAGAACTGGTGGCAACACCTTCTCCAGAATTTGCGCACAAGACTGCCAGACTGCAGTGTGCATAAGTGACTCTCTATAATTCTGAGAGTTGTGTGTAAAATGAGAACTGGCGCCCTATATTTATACTGGATCTAGTAGGATACCTGGGCCGAAATAGATAATGATGTCATAGAGCATCAGGAGCTTGGAGCGAGGAAGATCCTTCAATTAGGAACTCAAGGTAAAAACATGATTGATGTAATGGTTATACATTTCGTAATATAGATCTATATGGTTTTCTGCTCTATTATCTATTGTATTAAATTATATATACAAGTTAATTCCAAATCTATTCTTTCTTGAGTAGATCAGATTAGTTATAAGTGTTTTTTAATGTTCCTATTGCTTAAAGAACCTCGAGACTAGTATTTGTTGTCTTATTGTGTGTAGCAAGAAGGTGCTAGGAGTTGGAGCTATATCTCTAAAGCTACAACAACTGGGATTATGCAAGGAAAACCGTCGGGAAAAGGTAAGATCCATTCCTCCTCATTGCATGTATTAGGATTAATCACACTAGATCTCGTGGAAAATCATATTGTTTTCTATCACTAACTGAGATAAGGTCAGTGAAAGATCTCACTTATCCATTGGTGAGATCCTCTTTAACACTAGATTCCGTATGAATTCATCAAATAATCCTTACCAATTTATCATGGGTGGACATAACTTTCCCAACACCTCTTTTGAATTTTATTTGCATAGGTCTATTCAATGCACTTAGAATGTAGTTGCATTCCTTTGAGCCACTTGTTTTCTCCATTATAGCATATTTTTATCTCTCTTTTCATGCTTTCCAGAACATGAAAAATACACTAAAAATAAAAAATCATAAAAAAAGAAAAGAGGGGGAGGGGGGGGGTGTGGAGAATTTAGATCTATGTTTGATTTAGTTTGAGTGGTAGCCATTAGTTGTTGTCACCCTTGAACATAACACCCATTTGTATCATTCTCTCTTGTAGTTGGGATTTAGTATTGTCTTAGGAGTTGTACTATGATTTTGATCTTGTACTCCTTCGATTGGTTATTCTTACAGTCACTATGGAGAGAGTTTCAATGATTCCTACATTGTTTCTTTTTGTCTTGGTCCTACAAGTGTCAGTGCTTCCCAATTCATCATTGTTTCGTGTTATGTTTAAGGGAATTTTTTAGCCTGATTTATCCATTCTTTAGTTTGATTTACATTTCATTTTGTCCATCTATGTGTCAGTTTGTACTTGGTGGTTTCCTTGTTTCACAAAAACTTCTTGGTTATTGTTTCATGTCGATTGATGAGGGAAACTTTATTTCCCTCCTTTCAATAGGTCTCTTCCTATCAACGTTAAATCCTTATCTAGGAAGTGGTTCTAGAAACCTTAGTAGTGCTAGAATGTGCTCGTTTTACCATAGACAATATCACCATTGTCACCCAACCATAGGCCGAAGCCACCCTCCGAGAACCTTAACCTTGACAAAGATAAGAATCCTGGTAGAAATCCAATAGCCAAGCAAGGCTGATGCACCAAGAAAGAGGTAACCAAAGCTAATCATTGATCCCAAACCAAAAGATAGAAGCAATAGGCTTCAGCACTGCCAGTAACACCTTTTCCAGAACTTGCACACAAGACTGCCAGACTGTAGTGCACACAAGTGACTCTCTGTAATTCTAAGAGTTGTGTGTAAAATGAGAACTGGTGCCTTGCATTTATACTGGCTCTGGAAGGCTACCTAGGCCGACTTCTCATTCTGGGTATTAATTTATTCATATTAATTCTCTCTCAGCTGACATCTCTTCTATGGTTACATTCATTTATTTTCTTTCTTTTGGAATATTCTAATCTCGTCAAAGGGTCACAATGGAGGTTGATACCTCCCGAAGCTACCATAATATCAACACTCCCTCCTAGCTAGGGAGGTATAATTGATAATGGTCTTGAGAAAAAAACAGACCATTCAACTGGTAGCATCACAAGCACAATGATTATTATCCAGCTGGATAATATCCATGACAACTGGCACAATTTCAACTGACAGAAAACAATTGTGTTTATCCATAGTAGTACACAACTATTGAATCTATGACGCACAGTCTCAAACAGTGGAACATATCCACCACAGAAGTATATCTCTATTATCTGGAGACATACAGTCTCCAACATATCAACTGATATCAACCTGCACAGAAACAATGTTATGATATAAACTAAGTCATCTGGGCCATTCTTCCACTCACATCTATGAGATCTGGAAGAGCATCTTCTCTCAGAGTAGAACATCAATGATGGGCTATCTAGACTATTCTTCTCGAGAAAGGAAGAATAATTTTCCCAATTTATGAGCCTATACCATTCCCTATCCTGGGCTATTCCTCCGACACTAAACAAAGTGCAACTTGGAGTGAATGAGTCTGCACTAGAGAATGTCTGTCCCTGATTGTTGAACCTGGACCATTCACCTATCTGGGCCATTCCTCCAGCACTAAAGAAAGTGAAACCTGGAGAGAATGAATCTTCGCTAGGGAATGACTATCCAAACCATTTCCAAAGTAAATGGCTGTCCTGCACCAACCTCCAAAATGGACCATTCTTCAAAACTGCTTACAACTGTGAGCTTCGAAAGAATGACTATCCGGCGAGGCAGACCAGACTTCCTGAGTAACCCTCAAGAAGAGAGACTGTCCTAGACCATTCCCCATGTTAACGACAATGGGAAATCACTCTCTATGGTACATCAAAAATCCATCGAACCATTTTCATTATGAAAATTATCATTCGATCTGGACCATTTTCCGAACTGGAAAATGCCTGTCCATCAGAAATCTTAACCACTTTCTGAATTGGAAAGAAACTGCCCAAGCTGGACCATTTTTCTAACTTGAAAATGGTTTTCCTTAATTTAATGATATGTTAGTCCTCCCTCCCAACCTGGAGAGTCATTTCTTCCCTTTCAGCTAAGGGAGTTATTTCCATGATCCCCAATTTGTCTCGGAAATATGCAAACTTTATTCTGGATAGAGGATTTGTCAAGATATTTGTTGTCTTCTCATATGTGGGGATATATTGGATATTTACTTCTCCTTCCTAGACTTTATCTCGAATAAAGTAGTATTTGATCTCAATTTTTTTCGACTGTTCATGAAACACTAGGTGTTTTGATAGCCTTATACAACTTTGATTTTCATAGTGTATTATGGTCAAATATGGAACTTGATCAAATAAATCAGAAATCAGCTTTCTCAGCCATATTGCTTCTGTACATGCCTCACATGTTGCGATATATTTTGCTTCTGTTGTGTTGAGTGTGACAGACTTTTGTTTCCTTCTACCCCAAGATTTCATAGTGGAGCCCAAGCTGAAACACATCCCTGAAGTACTCTTTCTGTCTTATGCACTTCCTTCCCAATCTGAATCTGTGAATCCATGAAGTTGTATATCGTTGGATGTTGTATATCTTAAACCGCAGTTTAGTGTTCCACGGATATACCTTAGAACATGCTTTGCAGTTGTCCAATGCTCATGTTTAGGTTCCACCTGGAACTGGCTTAGTGTGTTCGCGACAAAGGAAATATCCGATCGAGTATTTACCAAATACATCAATGACCCAATCAATTGTTGATATAGTAATGGATCTACTGGATCAAAATCTGAATCTCTTATTTTTCTTATATCTGTGTTCATAGGAGTATCTGTGGATTTGCAATCCATCATTCCAAACTTCTAAAGAATCTTTATTGCATACTTTCCTTGTCCAAGGAATACTTCACCATGCTTATGTCATACTTTCAGTCCCAATTAATAATGCATGAGACCAAGATCTTTCATATCAAACTCAGAAGCTAGTTCCCTTTTGCACTGGATGATGAGAGACTCTTCACCAGTTAGGAATAGATAGTCGACATAGAGAAGTATAATCACAGGTGCATTGTTCATGACTTTGTAGTAAAGATTTGGATCTGCATTACTTTTGGAGAAACCAATTCTCATTAGATAGTTGTCTATTCTGGCATACCAAGCTCTTGGATCTTGCTTGAGTCCATATAATTCTTTATTTAGTCTACAAACATGAGTGTCTTTGGAATGTACTTCAAACCCTTGAGGTTTTTCAATATATACTTCTTATTTGATTTCTCCATTGAGGAAAGTTGTCTTTAAATCCATTTGATGTAAACTCCATCCCATGGAAGTGGCAAGAGACATGATAGCTCTAATGGAAGTGTATCTGAAAACCTGAGCAAATGTTTCATCATAGTCTTCTATCTCCTTCTGGGAGACCCCTCTAGCAACGAACCTTGCTTTATATTTATCCATTCTTCTATCTGTTGCATGCTTGATATTATATACCCATTTTGAAGTTACCACTGATTTCTCTTTAGGTCTAGGCACAAATTCCCATACATAATTTTTCAAGATGGATTGGTGTTCTTCTGTCATAGCTTGTTTCCATTGTTTCTTCTGAACTGCCTCTTCAAATGTGGTAGGTTCTTCATCTATAATATTTTTCATACATGTTGCATATCTGGAGAATCTTTTGGGCGTATTACTTTTTCTGAAGGTCCCATCTAGGGCCTTGAGTCTTTTTTCTTCTTGTAAGGTAGCTTCAAGCCAAGATGGTTGTTTTTTGGTCTTCAGTAAAGTGTCTAAATCAATGGTCTTGCATGGTTGCATCTGATTATCAAGTTGTTCCTTTTCCTGATTCTGGTTTTATAGAAGACATGTGATTTCTTCAATAGGCTCTTCATACTCTTCTTCTTCTGTAGTTTCTTCTATGGATTTCTTGAAATTCATCCTTTCATTGAAGTTCACATCTCTGCCGACTTCAATCTTATGTTGTTCCGAGATATAGATTCTATTAGCTTTGGATGATTCACTATATCCCACAAATATTCCCTTATTTCCTAAGGGTTCTAATTTATTCCTTTTGTCCTTGGGAATGTGAGAGTAAACATGACATCCAAAGATTCTTAGGTTTTCCACATTAGGTTTCTTACCTGAGAAGGCTTCTTCTGGAGTCATATCCTTCAATATGCGGTGAGGACTTCTGTTCTGAACATATATTGATGTCATGGTTGCTTCTCCCCATAAGAACATAGATAAACCTTGATTGTTTAGTAGTTCCTTCACGGTTTATTCAATATATTTGTTCTTCCTTTCTGTTACACCATTTTTTTGAGGATCATGAGGAATAGTCAACTCCCTCCTAATCCCTATCGATTTGCAAAAGGCAACGAATTCCTTTGATGTGTATTCTCCTCCATTATCTGTTCTCAAGGTCTTGATTTTCTTGTTTGTGAGGTTCTCTATTTCTTCTTTGAATTCTTGAAACTTGTTGAATACTTCGTCCTTTGTTTTCAGGAGATATGACCAAGTCTTTCTTGAGTAATAATCTATGAAGATTACGTAGTAAAGAGAACCTCCTAGAGATTTGACTGGCATTGGAATGAAAACATCTGAGTGTATTAGATCTAGAATCTCCTTAGATCTATTGTTGCTTCTTGGGAATGGTTTCTTGATATTCTTTCCAAGAGAACATCCTTTGCAAATTCCTTCATGTGTAGACTGCAATTTTGGTATTCCTTCAACCATATTTTTGAGAAAAGGTAAATCTTGATAGTTAATATGAGTATACCTTCTATGCCAAAGTTCATTGGGATTGACTTCATCATGTACAAGAGATTCTTCATTTTGTTCTAGTAGTCTATATAGGTTTCCTTCACGGGTTCCAAATAACCCTAGCATTCTGTATGCTGGAGTCTTTATGCCAAGATAATACTTTTCCATATACGAAAGATATTATGTTTCCTGTGTCTTCTAGGAAAGATATGGATACAAGATTCTTTTCTAAACCAGGTACATATAAGACATTGCTCAAATGAACATTGTTACATGTTTTCAACTTGACGGAGGCTTGTCCAAATCCCTCGACTGGGTAAGTGCTTTTGTCTCCAAGATCTACCTTGTACGATGTCTACTTCTCATTTAGATTTGAGAGTCTGGCTTGATCTCCCATCACATGCCTAGAATCTCCACTATCAATTATCCACATGTCATCTTCAATCGTTCCTGTGAATGTTGAGTAGTGTAGATGACTAGTCTTTTCACTCATGTCTTCGGTTGATTGGTGACTGGTCATTCCTTGATCCAAAAATTCAACTTTGATGTTTCTTCCTTCTAAGAGTGCCAAGAGGCATGTTGGACTAAGGCTCACTTGAATATCTTCTTCTTGAACGAGATGTTCCACCACAAGGTATTGGATCTGGGTTTTAGGGTTTCTGCAACTACTCCTACTAGTAACCCTAGTGGAAGTGTCTTGGAAGTTGCTTCTGCTAGTAAACCCTAGTGGAAGTTCTTTAGCAAGCTTAGTATCCTAATGGATATGCTTCCTTCCAGTGGTTAGACTAAATAAAGGAGGTGTGGGACCATAACCTTTTATAATGTGTTTGTTTTACCATAGACAATATCACTATTGTCACCCAACCATAGGCCAAAGCCACCCTCCGAGCACCTTGACCTTGACAGAGAGAAGAATCATTGTAGAAATCCTATAATATCCCTCAAACGAACCCAATTGTAAATGTAATGTAAGTGTACTTAAGCTGGTGAGTTGTTTTGACATCATTTTGTAATGCACCTTTCATGGCATAGTGCACGCATGAACTGCACAGTAAAATGATGTAGCGTGCACATTCCCGAATACCGCACACAGTAACTAAAGTGTGCGCAGTATGGAGGTCAGTGGACCTTGTGTATATGATTTTTTCTATAGGCTGGTGAGCCAATTATTATAAGCTGGAATGATTATGTTTTGGAATTAGGCCAGAGCGCCTAAATGTTAAAGGCCAGTGCGCCTATTTTGTATATGTCTCATGATAATATAAAATACATCGTTGCGCACAGGCCAACTATGATAAAAGATATGGGGGATTGAACTTCACCAATTAGGGAAAGGGAGGGCCAAAAGTTAAGGGAAAGGGCTAAGCTAGAGAGCTTAAGCCAAAAAGGAATATTATATTAATATTTCTTAAAACCTAAAGTATGGATAATTAGTTTATCCTAAGTTCTAAATTTGGGGACAAGTGGACCAAAGTAGCTTCCAACATGACAAGTGTCAAGTGGGGCACATGCATTCATATCGTGGATACTTAGCTCATTTGGTCACTTTTTGCAGGATCATTCTCACCATCATCCTAATGATCTTTCCCACTATCATACTTCACAATCAGTTTTCACGATGATTCCTTCCATCACTCAGTTATCCAGTCAATGATTCCATGACCATTTCACTCACATAGTCCGTTATCCTTTAGACATTCATTTCACTGTGAGCCTGTTTCCATAGCCTTCTACGCTTGGTGTACCTGGTTAGCTTGGGAGCAGGATTGAAGAAGCGGGTTGTCAAGCCCATGGGAAATTGAAGAGGTGGGTTGTCAGGCCCGTGAGCATATCTCTGAGCCAGAGAATTGCTAAGGATTGATTCCCGAAGGTGCTAAAATGTAGCTACAGTTATCTGAGACTTCATGTTCGGCCTATTGCTGAAGCCCTGGAAGAGAAGTGGGGAAACCGAGGGATTGTTGAGTAGAGAAGGGGCACACTACCTTGGGTGGGACAGGCATGTGGGGAATGAGAGGCAGTAGGTTGTTAGTTGAGTGAGAACCTGAGACGAAGTCTTTCATATTGTCTATGAACCCTAACCTAGTTAGGAACCCGTTTACCCAGGTGGAGTTCAGTCCCAGCTCGGGGGTGACTCACTATTGAGAGTGATGAATAGTGTATTCTAAGGCTGGGAGGTTCATGGATGGTCTGTACACAGTTGGTGATAATATTTCCAAGATAAGTACCAATCGTATGATAAAATTATATGTTGCATTGTTATTTACGTGCTTATGTTATGGTATATATGTGATTATAATTGCCCGTATGTTTACGGGTATTTCCTTGTATATGTTGCATATCTGTGTTTATAGTTATTTTGGTAGGAAATCGTATATTACAGAATGTAATTGTTTGTTTATGTTATATGTAAAGATTTTGCAAGAGTGTTGTATGTATATGTTTAAGTTGCATGCAGTTTGAAGAGAAAATTTATGTGGCATAGCTCAATTGAATACTGGGTATGTTACCGTATTTTCCATAGGAAGAGAACGAAAGTGTTCCCTAGAGTAGCATGGCCCGGCTTGTTTAAGGCTGGGGATGTTACCAACTGGTATTAGAGCATGAGAGATTTCTCTGGAGTGGCATTCCCTGGCCTGTGGTTGGCCGGGGGATGTTACAATTTGGCATCAGAGGTTCAATTTCAATACTGAGCCTGGATGGGCCAGAAAGGTTCAAGTGAAGAGAATATTCACAAAAGATTAATTTCGAAGTGACCAAATTTCAGAATATTGGCGTACAGGCACGCGTGATAAATTTTGGCACCGTGCGAAAAATGTTGGCTTGCAAGTGTGCACGGTAAATTGTGGCAACATGTGGAAGAATATTGTGTGTGGGTGCACGCACTAAATTTATCCTTGCGCGGTGAGCACACACATAGTAATGTGCACATGGGGTGTGCAAGTATTGCATAACACATAGGAGTTTTGTTGGTACGCGCATAGTATGAGTATAAGTTGTCTCACGACAATGTATTCAATGGTGTGCATAGATTATTGTGCGTGATGGAACATATTGAACTTTGACATGGTGCAATCCATAGGGATAAATGCATGTGGAGTATCAGTGCGCGATACCAAAACTGTGCACAGTGGATATTGGCACACAAATAAAAAGTAGTGCGCGCAAGTTGTTGGCGCGACAGAGAAGAAATGCATAGTGGATATAGGTGCGCGGAAACGCATTTTACCTTGTGATGTTGTTATGCACAATAAATATGTATGTATAGGTTGAATTTTAGCATGCACAAAGTTGTTTGAAAGGAAAATTGAGTCTGAGTTTAATTTGCATAATATTAGAAGAAAAAGAAACACACAACCGCATTGGAGCATTAATTAAAAATAATTCCTAGTTTTATATTCCTTCGATTCAGACATATGGAAGTGAAATATAAGCTTACAACAAAAGCATACTATAAAAGAAAACAAGACTCATAACACCACCAGATAGAATTTTGTAATAAACAGTCCAAAATCCGCTTCTGTATTTATATAATCGTATCAATCCCAAAATTACAAAAAGGGAATGATAACAGTTATCCTGTTGTAAAAGGGTCGTTTAGGAATAGGCCTATCATCTCTGGTGCTCCTTACCTCTGCTACCAGCTGCTCAAAATTCATTGAAACATACTTAAATTTAGTTGAAGAATCACTTCAGCTTAGCAATCTCCTCCTTTAAAGAATCTAACCAGACTGGTTGATTCTCTCCAACACTTTCAGCCGTTTCAGCCATGGACTCCTCCTTCTTTTGTCGCTTTCTCCTTTTCTTCTTAGCAGCAAGACTATTGATGACTAAATCCTTCATAGTGGGATTCAATCTGACTTCCAACTGTGAGTCTATAGCTGGCTCTGTGTGGAATTTAGTCGCTAGAATGTGTGCAAGTACCCTTTCCTCCTTATTCACAGGAAAGTCTAGCATGTTGCCCGAATAACCAGTCTCACTAGATTTAGCCTTGTCCATGTATATTAGTTTGTGGATACCAATTTTGTTTTACAGAGAACAGAAAGTCGAGCAATTTGGAGATCACTTCGTTTATGGATAAGCAGATACCTTCATACTTGAGGATTGGTAGTTATAGAATTCCAAGTATGAAGCGCAAACGGACTACGTACAAGAGCGTTGGGTTGCCATGCTCGGCTAATCCATTTCAAATGATTAACTTGTGATTTCATTACATGGCGACGTTCAGTTGATGTCACATGGCTACGAAGTATCGAACGAGTGAAACAGGGTGATCTGACTAGCCATCGTCCGCTCCACGTGTGGTGGATTTGACATATTGAAACATGTGATACCGTGTCATGGCGAAAGTGGTTTCGACAAACCACCTTCTTGTCCAGATGTATCTTTGAAGGTGCTGCACATATATGTTTTCAAGACTTGGGTCTTATATAGATTTGTCATGGTGATAACACCAGGAAATCAGGAGATATAATTCTGATGTATATATTGAACCAAAATGGTTCATATTTTTCATGAATTGTTGAATTGTTAACCTGATAAGTTTCGATGGCTGCACATTTTGCAGAACTAACAACAATGAGATCAAATCCGACCAGTGCAGAGTCCATAGGAATGGAAGAAGCACAGGGGAATTACAGTCAACAAGATGAGAGCAGAGGGGTGGATGTCCATTTGGGCATTGAAGGAACAAACTCCAATGGACATGGAGAAGAAAGGAATGAAACCATGATTATGGAAGAGACCATTAAGAATTTGTAGAAGGATGTCCAAAGCCATAAAGATGATAATGAAAGGCTTATGAGAGCCAACGAGTAGCATGATGACTTCAACATGAAGTTATTGGAGGGCTTGAACATAATAGAAAATAAATTCATTAAGGAGAATGGCTTAAGAAAATTTGGAAGTCACAATCCTTTGGATGAGGAAAGAAAAGCAAGAAGTATTAGTAGACATCACCATCACTCCCCAAGGCATTCCAATAAAAGAACAGGAAACAACTCGAGTCCATCTCCTGTCAGAAGGTATAAGAGGTTTGGGTTAGATGAACTACTGTTATTGGATAAATCGGTAGGTGCGAACACTAACTGATCTCCCTAGATCCACCTAGATCTAGAACAAAACACTCCAGAACATGACGCTTTCCTTAAGTTTTAAATATTGAATTTACTAACTAAAGAGGGATGGGTGACATACCATTTAAATGTCGCTTCCTCTTTCCATTGCCATCCTAGCGCCATTCCAATGCTCATACAATGATGAACCTGCAAAAGAACACAACCAACCAAAGTGATAGTAATAACATAAACTCAATATAAACCTATGTATGTGATCAAGGAATCATACAATAAAACACAACAAGCTTTATAGCAAAGAATCATATTACTGTATCATATTAAATGTGAAAGAGAGATTACAATTGTGGCCTTGATGTCATAACATCCCTTCCAATTGTCCTTCGTTCCCCACACACTTCCATTCCAAGAATTCTGAGAGCACAGATCTGATAATATTCACAATCTATCTTGACAAAGGAAAAACTCAAAGACACTCCACCCAAGCTA
>JASDQU011401195.1:7209-17483 GCA_032191745.1 Picea mariana
TTTTTTTTTGGTTGAGCACAATGATATCACTATTTTTATTTGGTTTTAATAGCTATTTTCGGATTGGTTTTTCTTGGTTTTAATAGGTATTATTAATGAAGTCATACCTTTGTTATAAGTCCACTTATTAAATTGTCTTATTAAATTGCAACATATATTATAAAATGGAACTAGTAGACAATGTAAAACACCCACAAGAAGACCAAGGTAACCAAAACCCCAACTCATCATGAACACCCAACATAGACACTCAAATTTATGAGGGGTTGGCCTCATTGAGAACATTGGTAAATGAATTAGAGAGAACCCAACATAGAGTCCTTCACCACTTCATTGGACATCATTGTGAGGTCCATTGCAAGTGATCAAGGGAAATTAACTTATATTTGTCAATACAGGGATAGAATGTACGATTTTTAGCACACTCAACTAGATAGAAACAAAGTTAGATACTTGGGTATCTCAAAACAAAAATTCATGTCTCTTTTTATTGATCCCAAAACTAGAGAAGAACCACCTATCAACAAGAAACACATTTGCATTGACTGGTGCATCCACCTGCAAATTAGTCAAAACTAGAGGGATAGGTGGTACATGGTATTTGATAAACCTCCCTGCAATAACAGGGAAGTGCCTTTATATATTCTGAGAAAATTATGGGAAAAAATTATTATAGGTCCACACAGGACATAGAGAATGTTAGGTGCGATCCCATGTTAGGTCTTCGACCCAAGATGAAGGCCTAACCCCCTGCCCAACATCCTCCTATTACATAGAGCTTGTAGTGGGTACAAGTATCTATATAATCATTGAATCGGACCCTAGTGCAACATGGTATCTTTGTTGCATTATCTCAATAGGAGATGTCTGCCTGTGACATTGATAGAGGGGTCAAAGCTTCAACTCATACAACAGAGTGAAGTGAGGATAGAGAACATGGACATAACAGTTGTTCATGTGAACCTCACAGATGCTGTAGTTGCAGGAAGACCTGTTATGGGCCTATGGAGGCCAGTCAATAGTAGAGATTCATGAAAGAGGTTAGTATCTTAACCATCTCTATGTTTTGTCATTAATAAAAGGATCTCTCATTCTCATCCATATTTTGGATTAATTAATTATTTTGATAATGTTATATGTATGTTATTCTAAGTCTAGCATTGAATATGAACTGATTACAATTAGTTAGTTAGCGGATAACTACTTTTTGTAGTTGTATCTTTCTTTATCTGCAGGACTTTCAAAGGGTTGTTGAGAAGAAATTCCATAGCGAAAGACATTGAGTGAGATATTCTCCAAACGTAGTATTCCAGGTGCACTCTTCTTCTCTTTTCCTGAAAGTTAGTTATTGCAGTGAGTTATTCATAATTAATTGTTTAATTAGAGATTGAGATAAGTTTTCTTGGGTTCTAATTTGTTGTGTTCTTCACCCAAATACCAAAGGGAGTAATTTCTCATAACGGACTTGAGGACTCCACTGGGGATTCTCCATTTTTGGGTCGTTAAGGGTGATTTCTTTTTTTGCATTTTTGTTGAAAGTTTTTTCTTTGTTTTAAGCACTCTCCAAGTCTGTACAATCYTACACAATCCTTATACTTCCCTTTTCTCTCTTTTTGAGGGGATTTTAAGGGTGTACGCAGGTTTACATACGTAGCTATTGTACTTCATAGTCGCGTACATGTTCTGAGGAAGGGTTTTTATCTTCCTAGCCTATTGGAAGTCAGTTTGTTTGTGCTCTGAGATCTTTGTGGGTCTTTTGTGAGTCTGTAGAAGTGTTTTTTGGTCCCAAAAATATGTTTCTTTGTTTCCAAGATTGCAAGAAAAACATAATGTTTTAGGTCAACTTTTGTGTTTGTTAAAAAGTGTTTTTGTTTCTTTTTACGGTTTAGGGTTTTATAAAGATTAGTTGGGTGTTTCTTACACTTTGTTTCCTATTAGTGCAATGGTTCATTAGGTGCATAGTAATCAATTTTCTAGTCTTTATCCCCCTATACCTTTCTTTCTTTCTTGTTTTGATCCAAAATTAAAGTGTAAGAGTG
Source organism: Picea mariana (assembly GCA_032191745.1). NCBI lineage: Eukaryota > Viridiplantae > Streptophyta > Pinopsida > Pinales > Pinaceae > Picea > Picea mariana. The sequence goes on from JASDQU011401195.1 coordinate 9,249, forward strand.
TATGCTTTTCAACTTTTTCCCTTGCCTTTTGTATTATCATTTTTGAAAAGAAAAGTCCATTGTAGACATTTTTTCTTCTTGGATTTAGTCTTGTGCTTTGAAAAAAAAGAAAATTTTGTTTTAGTATCCTTGGTAAAAGAAAAGAAATCCAATATTGCAAATTTCTTTTGCACTTTGTTCTACATTTCCTTTAAAAAAACATCTTAGAGTTGCATTGCACGAGGTTGCATGAAGGAGAGTAGTTGAGATAACCCCTCTGAAGCTTAACTGAGCATAGCGAAGATAACATATATTGGGGGGTTTTCCTAAAGTGTCACATACTAATTTGGCATCAGTCCTCTGTGAATTTTGAACCTAGTTGAGGTTTTCCTGAAGTGATTTTGGCCCTCTCGGTGTAAGTCCTATGGAAGATTTTGACCTAGTTTGATATTTTATGAAGTAACACTGGCCCTTTTGTAAAGAGTCCTCTAGAGTTTTAGGCTTAGTTACCCTTCCCATACGTTCTATCCTGATTATCGACTGTACCCCTCAAACTTTGACTATGAGGTGGTGACCTTAGTTTCTTTTCCTAGGGATATCATAGGTGACTATTGGGGGTTTCTCGTGGTACCTAGGGAAGACTTCGTATCACACTTTCCAGTACTATAGGAGGGTGCCCTGCGAAGCATGGGTACTTGCATCGGATAAGGCTGGTCAGTGGATATCGGGATAACTGCTTCTCACTCCTCCGTTCATCAGTTCACGGGACTTAATCAACCCATGCCTTCATCCAAAAGGTCCTTACCTTACCTTGTAATTATTTTGATCTCAAGACCTAATCTACCTCATTCGGGATAGTAGTAAGGTATTTTGTGTCTGTTGTTGCGGTTTTTTTAGTGGTGTACTTGGTGATTGTAGACTTTCTTACGAAGACGTGTACGCAGTCACCTAGAGTTGACAACTCAGAGTGGTTGACTAACCACCTTGTTGGTCGAGAAGAATTCAAGGTCTTCCACCTATTGAAGAATGACTGAACCCTCCACCACCTCCTTTGAGGCATCAACTTGATCAATCTGGTGCATTAGTAGAGACTGATCTAGTCGAGACCATTCATATGAAACTGATAGAGAATAATATTTCTTTGCTGGAGGTTGTAATAGTAATTGATCTTGGGGCCAAAGAATTCACTCCACCTTCCAACTCTCTATTAATTGGGCCTTATGCTCTAGTTTTCATGCAAGTTATTTTTCCGAGGTCAGAATTTGATGATAGTAGCCCTATTCAATGGGCCATGATGAAAGGCACTCCAGAAGTGTCTAGTTTGGGAGCTATCGCAACTCCCATCTCAAAAATCGTTACCATTGGGGTATTTTCCTCTAACACGTTGAATCAAAAAACTAGTGTTGTTCAATCCACTATTGTCGCATCTATCAACAACTGTGGTCCACTAGTTGTTGGTTCCACCCAACCTTTTGGTGTGGCTATATAATTACCTTCAATAACTAATGTTTTATCATTTGGTATGTCATCAATGGACATGCTAAAGGCGTTGACTATGTCTCAGTGAAAATCCCAAGTATCTAATGTTGATTCAGTGAATTCCTCTATTCCCTACAAAGTTGTTCCTATGGGCAGAGGTCATATCCCTCTATTGTTCCCATCCGTCGGGAATGAGACTCCCCCATATTTCGTCTCTAACCCATTTGGGGGATGGGGTGCTTATGGGTAGCAGATTCCAATCTGCTAGCATACCCTCCACCTCAATCTCATTCACATTATACGGTGGGTTCAAGAGTAATTATTTCACCACAACTCAAGTTTCGGTAGGGGGTATCCCCTTCCAAGCTCAATGGAATCCTATGCAAGGTTATTTCCCTTTGCACAAGAATTCATCATGGGGAAGCCCATTTCTCGTTTAGTTCAACCCAATGTAGGGAGGTTTTCACTCGCAAGGAGGATTCAAAGGGGGAAACCCTAATTTTTCATTTTGGAATTAGATAGGTGGGATTTTTCTTCTGTTTAACCATAACTAAGGGTTTACCCAAGGCACTGAATCATTCACAAACTCTTCCTGGAAACTTGGTTCTAGTTTCAATCCAGTACCTTCTTTTCAGGTTGTTAATCATTCGATGTCGCATCCTAGGCTACCCTTTCTGGAAACTCTTTACTTTCCATATTTGTGTAAGTTGATGAATGACCTTATTCGTCATCACTCGAATTGGCCTGCGGTCCCCACTAAACTACCATCAGACATACCAAAGTTCGAAGGAAAGAGTGGTGAATACCCATAGGATCACGTAACGACGTTTCACTTGTGGTGATTGTCTAATTTGTTGAATGAGGACTCTATCCAGTTACGATTGTTCCAACGCACCCTCACCGGGGTCACCGCTAAGTGGTATATAGAACTGGAGAGGTCTAAGTATGTAACATATGGCAATATTGCCATGGGTTTTATCAACCACTTCCAACTCCTTGTCTAGTGTGATGTTGGTACAATGATTTTAGCTAACTTCAAACAAGATAAATCTATGTGCATTTCCAATAATATTCGGGAGTAGAGTAGATGGAAGAGCTTTATCAAAGCCATGGTTCCACCAAAATTTCTCTTAGAATAATTCTTGAATTGATTACTTCTTTATATTTCTAAGGATGGCCACTTCATGGGTATTTACAGAAGAGTAGGAAATATTTAGAGCACAACATTTGGATTTAATTTACTCTCAATCATGTATTCTCTATGAGATTATGCCCAATGCAGCACTGTCAAATATTGACCTGCAAAAATTGAAATCGAGACCGCATGTCGATGGCATTGTCGGTTCCTCACAAATTGAATTCACAGATTTGGTCTATGAGCATATGAAACAGTTGTCTATACAATAAACTATCGTTGTTCCAACCCTTGGCTCGACCACCCCTACCACCCAGTCCTAGGATGTACACACTCTGCAATCAAAGAATCAAAAGGATCCTCAATAACCCATAGATAAGAAGAAAGGAAAGGGTAGGAATGTTAGTGGGGGAAAAGATAAAAATCCTAATAAAAATGATGAGGGGGAAACATATGAAAAAAAAAAAGGTGAAATTTCCATGCAAGCTTTGTAGGGACGATCACCTTACTCATAAATGTTAGTTAGCTCTTACACTTCCAAGCCGCAAGGGGGCACTTCTAATGCACCTTTTTCAAATGGATCGTTCTCATTCGTTAATATGGTTAATTCTATGAAGTTAAAATAAGAGGAGGTAGACTTGTCAACCAAATCCTGTGATTATAATAATCTAGATTCAACATTGAAAGGTAAATAAACTTTTGATCCTTAGGGGCCTCTCCACATAGAAAAACTTGAGAAGGAAATGATTTCATACATACCAAATGGTGGGTACAAATGGGTGTCACATAACCCTAATACTCGAGCTTCACCCAACTATTCCATTGTTGAGGATTTATCTCAAATGCTATGTGCGATGTCTGCTTTAGAGGTGATTCAAAKTTTCCCCATGCAATGCATCGCATTGTTATTTGTGATTGGAGTGGCAGATTCTTCTAGCTATCTCACTATGAAGTTTGATGCTACCGATGTTAAGCCTCACCTTCCTTATCATATAGCCTTCCAGATTGAAATTGTATACGTGAAACATTTAATCAAGAGGATCATCGCATATGAGGGTGCTTCGACGTGTGTCATGTCCTTGTCCTACTAGAAATTTATTGGCTCTCCAGAACTCACACCTTCTCCCACTTTGTTAATCGCTTTCAATGAATGATCTTTTAGACCACATGGGATTATTTCCTCTTTTTCGGTCTATTTAGGAGGGAAGTCCAGTTTTGTATAAGTAGAGGTAGTCGACGTGCCACTCGACTATAATTTTTTATTGGGAAGGAGTTGGACTTATGTGATGACAATTTTAGTCTCATTGGTATTTCAAATTTTATGCTTTCCCCATGAGGTAAGTATTGTGACTATTGATAAAATGGATTTTAACCGCTCTAGCTCCATGGAAAATTCAGGATCTATGATTCCCAAGATTGAAAAATATTAGTCAGAAACTGAGAGTATCAGTGTTATAATATGCCCTTCGCTCATGGGAACTTTTAATTTCCTAGCACTGATGTCTTATATTTAGGCCACCCCGGTTGAATTTCAAAAGTCAAGTTCCCCGAATCTTGTTACAAGAGTCACATCATTCAGAACATCATATATGCAAGATCCATGGGTGTTACCCTCATTGTGTGAATTGGTTGAAGGTCACACAAATGTCAAACTGGATATGTCACTATCTACAGTTGAGGTCGCTTACCAAGATATTCAACGCACTACTACAAACCCTAATCAGACTCTTGCATGGATAAACGAGGATGATCAGTATATGGAGCTCACCTGGGCTCATAATTCTTCAACTTATCAAGACTGTCTTGATACGGTCATATTGTTAGAAGAGGCTATTATCGAATAAATGACTGGGTTAGAAAGACCATGGGAGGATATACATCCTTGATCGTATTTTCTCTTAGAGATCATTCATGTCGAAGGAGGATAATTTAAGTCAGTTGTGATTAGAAATGATGGTAAAACAGTGAACCCCTTAGCAAAGCACAGTGTATATTCTGAGGTGAATATGAAAAAAATATCGAAAACCGTCTCGATCAACATTTTTGGAACTCTTGATGTTGTTGAAAACGTTTTTGTCAGGGCATAATGTTCTCAAGATGAAATTCATCAATATATGACATTTTTCAAGGAATTTTGTGATGTTTTCTCTTGGTCTTACAAGGAAATGCCTAACATAGATCCTAGAATTATCGAACATGAGATTTGAACCTATGAGAATGCTAAGCTAGTTTGACAGAAATTGTAACCAATTAACCCAAGGAAAGCAACAACAATCAAAGTTGAGGTAGAAAAATTCCTCAAAGAAAGATTTATATATCCAATCCCATTGACATAATGGGTATCCAATCCTTTTCTGGTAGACAAGAAACAAGGTATGATTCAAGTGTGCATGGATTTTCATGATTTGAAAAAATCTTGTCTTGAGGGTAACTTCCCTACACCATTTATCAATCAAATTCTTAACGAATGCATAGGAAGTGATATTTTCTCATTGGTGGATGGTTTTTCTGGTTATAACCAGATACGGATCCGCCCCGAGGACCAATGTAAGACAATTTTTATTTTTTCTTTGGAAACCTTTTAGTACAAAAATATGCCTTTTGGCCTTAAAAACGTTGGAGATACTTTTCAGTGGGCCATGATATTCTCTTTCCAAAATCTTAAGAACACAATGGAGGATTATTTGTATGATCTCACCACCCACTTGTGTAAGATGAAACACCATCTTCTACACCTCTCCCTTAACTTTGAGAGATGTTGTCACTATCAAATTCACTTGAATTCACAAAAATGCATTTTTTGTGTGACTTCGGGATGTCTCTTAGGATTTATCGTTTCAACTAAAGGGATCATGGTTGACCCTTTAAAGGTAGAGGAAATAAATAAATTTCCTCCCTTGCACACAATACCTCAGCTTCAACGTCTACAAGGAAAGGGAGGTTTCCTTTGACATTTTATACCAAATTATGTTGATATCACAAAACATTTTTATGAACCTATTGAAGAAGGGGGTTCCATTTTATTGGGAAAAAGTCAGCACAACTTTCCTTAGATGCATTGAATAAATCTCTAGTTTCAACTCCTTTGCTCATCCTTCTAGATTATAATAGATGTTTTCTACAATATCTCACGACAGTTGAATATTTGATTTGTATGGTATTAGTTTAAGAGGATGACAACATCCAACAACATGTCATCTATTATTTGAGTCATGCTTTGATGGGACCTGGGCTAAAGTATTATCACATTGAGAAACTGACCTTAGCATAGAAGAGGTCAATAAGTGTCACCCATGCTAGATATTTTCTTGAAAGATGCATGCGCATATTGCTCCTCCTTTTCTAGTCATCACCATTGACCCATTTACTAAGTGGGGCATTGATTTTATGACATGCCACCCACCTTCGGCTAGGGCGCATCATTACATCATTGTGTCTATTGATTATTTCACAAAGTAGGTGGAGGCCATGCCTACGTTTTCCAGCGATGGTGAGACTGTCACTTTCTTCATTTTTAAAAAGTTTATAAATCAGTTTGGTGTTCCGAAATATATTTTCATTGACCACGGCAGTCACTTCTAGAACAAGATGATCTCAAAACTTGCTTCTAAGTTGGGTTTTAGATAGGAACACTCGTCTCTGTATTACCAGCAGGTGAATGTACATTTCAAGGTCATTAATAAGTCTCTTAGGACCATTCTTCGATGCATGGTCAATGCAAGCAAGTTTAACTGGTACATTATGCTCTATCTAGATTTATGTGCATATCAGACAGAAATAAAAATAACTGCTAGCATTTTCTCCTTTCCATCTCGTTCATGGGTTCAAATCTGTTTTACATATTGAGTGTTGTATTTCGTCCCTTAATATCGTTGTAGACCTTATACCTGACTCCACTGAGTTAGAAGCACTCCTTTTCCATATAGAACAACTTGATGAGAAATGTTCGGATGCTTTGACTACGAATGAAGTGCACAAAAAATGAGTTAAGGGTCAGTATGATAAGTCCATGCACCCAAGATTTTTTCTAAAGGCGATCTTGTCCTGGTATACGACTAGAAAAAATATGCATTGGGGGGAAACAAGTTTAATACGTTATGGTATGGCCTTTACTTTTTGATATGTGCCTTACAAAAAGGAGCATACGAGATAGAATATTTTGACGGGAATGCACTTTTCAAGCCTAGAAATTGTCTCTATCTAAAAAAGTACCATGCTTGAGCATCTTTGCTTAACCAGTATTTTTGTAATTATTGTATATAGTTGTACAATATGATAGTAAAATGTTATTTTTCCATTAATGATGCTTATGGTGTTTCTACTTGGTTGGAATATGTGATGTGATTCATCGTTTTTCATAGGGTATGCAGATAGTGCTAGTCACCATACTCATAATCTGGCTACTAACACTTGGGTGATTTATTCGCCTAGATGAGAATTAAACGCTTATGGAGGTGCATGTTTAAACCCATCTACTAATAATCTAGTTAAGTATTGCGTTCTTATTGAACTACTCTGTGATTCCATTGCACACTGCATTTGGTCCTTACAAGTTTGTCTCGACGTTTAACTGGTTGTATTCCAGCTAAATAGTAATTATCATATTAACAACCCTGTGTTACTTTGTTGTTTCCTTGTAGTGCATTTTTTTGGAGAATTTTTTTGATTGTATTAATTAAGTTCATATTCCAAGATGTGCCAATGTATTATGTGATTCATTTTCTAATTACGTATTAGATTGGCATTTACACCATTCATGTTAAAAAAAAACTCAAATCATTCTTGTAATAACAATAAATCAGAAGCACATCATATCATCATCAATTTCAATAGTTACAAAAGGTGGATCATATCTCAAAAAATGATTTTAATCCTTTATTGTCCTCTATATGGACTAAAATATGAAAAAATAGAATAATCAAAGTATCTCCTAATCAATTTCCTAAGGTACCTTACCCTCCCTCAACATGACTTGCATAGCATACCACTGCATGAGCAAGACACCAAAAGAGTCATATCCATGCTCGTGGCACCCCAACTACATGTAACTGCATCCATTTTTTGGTATTTTGGTCACTAGAGTGATAAAAATGATACCACTTTAGTTTCCTTGATAGGCTAGAAAAGCAACACAAAACAATGATTAGTAGGTTAGTGAACCCACAAGCAAGAAAGCAAGAAATAGAACAAGAAATCAATGACAAACAAAGAAAACTAAACTAAGAATATATAAACAAAGGATGCATGAAATTGGACACAAAGAATGGTTATCTAATAGAGAATGGTCTTTGAAATTGAGAACACCAAGAGGCAAAATGTGGGATTTATGAATCCCCTATTAATCCTAGGGAGGGATCTTGAATCCCTCAAAGTAGAGATTTTACTCTCCTATCTTGAATTGAAAATGGTGAAGAACTCTATGGAAAATATTTCCAAGAGGTGGAATGTCGTCCCTATGTAATGCTTGCTCAAACTATTCTCAAGAGAACAAATGGTTTCTCCAAGAGTAATTGGGAAGCATAAAAATACAATGAACTTCTTCCTTTTTAGCATATAATGACCATGTATTTATAGGACCATAGCAAGGTATTTCATAACTTGTTCCAAGAGTGAATGGGAGTCCTTTAGAGGTACATACCATC
>JASDQU011401195.1:19811-36022 GCA_032191745.1 Picea mariana
GTAAAGACAAAAGATGTATAATGTCTCATAAAGAAAGAATAGAAGAGTAATTAATCCCTATTTTCATTAATCCCCCCCTGTTTATTTATTTAATGTCTTGTGTTCTTTCACACATTAGGAATCAATTTCTTCCTTGCAATTTTTTTATTTTTTTTTTTACCCTAGAAAAGTCTTAGGCTTAGGGCTTAGATTCTGAGCTAGGTGACGATTGGTTAGAGGAATTTCTTAAATGTTTATTCAGGTTTTGGTGACTTAGGGCTATTTAGGTTGACTCCTTCCTCCACATTATTGTGACGTGCCCTTCAGGACGCACCACATGCTCCAAGGGTGCCACTCGCCTCTTGAATTTCTTTTGGGCGACGTGCCCTTCAGGATGCACCATGTGCTCCAAGGGTTCCACTCGCCAACTGAGTTTCTTTTGTACGATGTGCCCTTCAAGATGCACCACGTGCTCCAAGGGTGCCACTCGCCAACTGGACTGATTGGTAGACATCTATAACCCCTGGAGTCAACACTAAGCCAGGTGAACTTGTAGGAGACTAAGGGTTCTAAGGAATAAGGCCCCCGCCTTATTGCGTGCCCCTTAGAATCGTCGTGAGAAACTGTCCCAGTCTTCCCTCACGGCATCGTGGATCCTCTCTAACTAGGTAATCTTTAACCTACAGTTTGAGCCACAACGGGAGTGCTAGTAGGCGGTGGCAGGGCTATTGTCCACCCCTCTCCCTCAACCTCTCTACAAATCGTGTGTGGCCCCTTTACTCCATATGTGAGTCTGGTCGGCAAGCTATCATCAGCCTGCATCATCAACAATCATGTCAAAAATGTCAACATCAAATCATAAAATCAAATGAAACATCATAGTAAACATATCAACCCAAAAGCACACTCCCTGACTTAGTCCGGAGTCCAAGGGGATTCTACCGATGCCTCTGCATCCTCAAGGTCAAAACCCTGCACACTCAATAAAACTGAGTCAATATCATCTGTCGACATCAAATAGTAACACATCATGTCATCTGTCAATCACATCATAATCAAGTATAAATGGTCTAGCATCATAAAAGTCCAGATCACTTGCGAGCAAGTGTCCTCAAAAAATAAGTTATCTCAGTGCGCCAGAGCGGGATGTTACAATAAGAAGAAAGGAAAGGGTAGGAATGGTAGTGGGGGAAAAGATAAAAATCCTAATAAAAATGATGAGGGGGAAACATATGAAAAAAAAAGGTGAAATTTCCATGCAAGCTTTGTGGGGACGATCACCTTACTCATAAATGTCGGTTATCTCTTACACTTCCAAGCCACAAGGGCGATCTTCTAATGCACCTTTTTCTGATGGATCGTTCTCATCCGTTAATATGGTTAATTCTACGAAGTTAAAATAAGAGGAGGTAGACTTGTCAACCAAATCCTGTGATTATAATAATCCAGATTCAACATTGAAAGGTAAATAAACTTTTGATCCTTAGGGGCCTCTCCACATAGAAAAAATTGAGAAGGAAATGATTTCATACATACCAAATGGTGGGTACAAATGGGCATCACATAACCCTAATACTCAAGCTTCACCCAACTATTCCATTGTTGAGGATTTATCTCAAATGCTATGTGCGATGTCTGCTTTAGAGGTGATTCAAAGTTTCCCCATGCAATGCATCGCATTGTTATTTGTGATTGGAGTGGCAGATTCTTCTAGCTAGCTCACTATGAAGTTTGATGCTACCGATGTTAAGCCTCACCTTCCTTATGATATAGCCTTCCAGATTGAAATTGTATACGTGAAACATGTAATCAAGAGGATCATCGTATATGAGGGTGCTTCGACGTGTGTCATGTCCTTGTCCTACTAGAAATTTATTGGCTCTCCAGAACTCACACCTTCTCCCACTTTGTTAATCGTTTTCAATGAATGATCTTTTAGACCGCATGGGATTATTTCCTCTTTTTCGGTCTACTTAGGAGGGAAGTCCATTTTCGTATAAGTAGAGGTAGTCGACATGCCACTCGACTATAATTGTTTATTGGGAAGGAGTTGGACTTATGTGATGACAATTTTAGTCTCATTAGTATTTCAAATTTTATGCTTTCCCCATGAGGTAAGTATTGTGACTATTGATCAAATGGATTTTAACCGCTCTAGCTCCATGGAAAATTCAGGATCTATGATTCCCTAGATTGAAAAATATTAGTCAGAAACTGAGAGTATCATTGTTATAATATGCCCTTCGCTCATGGGAACTTTTAATTTCCTAGCACTGATGTCTTATATTTAGGCCACCCTGGTTGAATTTCAAAAGTCAAGTTCCCCGGATCTTGTTACAAGAGTCACATCATTCAGAACATCATATATGCAAGATCCATGGGTGTTACCCTCGTTGTGTGAATTGGTTGAAGGTCACGCAAATGTCAAACTGGATATGTCACTATCTACAGTTGAGGTCGCTTACCAAGATATTCAACGCACTACTACAAACCCTAATCAGACTCTTGCATGGATAAATGAGGATGATCAATATATGGAGCTCACCTGGGCTCATAATTCTTCAACTTATCAAGACTGTCTTGATACGGTCATATTGTTAGAAGAGGCTATTATCGAGGAAATGACTGGGTCAGAAAGACCATGGGAGGATATACATCCTTGATCGTATTTTCTCTTAGAGATCAGTCATGTGGAAGGAGGATAATTTAAGTCAGTTGTGATTAGAAATGATGGTAAAACAGTGAACCCCTTAGCAAAGCATAGTGTATATTCTGAGGGGAATATGAAAAAAATATCGAAAACCGTCCTGATGAACATTTTTGGAACTCTTGATGTTGTTGAAAACGTTTTTGTCAGGGCATAATGTTCTCAAGATGAAATTCATCAATATATGACATTTTTCAAGGAATTTTGTGATGTTTTCTCTTGGTCTTACAAGGAAGTGCCTAACATAGATCCTAGAATTATCGAACATGAGATTTGAACCTATGAGAATACTAAGCTAGTTCGACAGAAATTGTGACCAATTAACCCAAGGAAAGAAACAACAATCAAAGTTGAGGTAGAAAAATTGCTCAAAGAAAGATTTATATATCCAATCCCATTGACATAATGGGTATCCAATCCTTTTCCGGTAGACAAGAAACAAGGTATGATTCAAGTGTGCATGGATTTTCATGATTTGAAATTTTTTTGTCTTGAGCGTAACTTCCCTACACCATTTATCAATCAAATTCTTAACGAATGCAAAGGAAGTGATATTTTCTCATTGATGGATGGTTTTTCTGGTTATAACCAGATACGGATCCGCCCCGAGGACCAATGTAAGACAATTTGTATTTTTCCTTTGGAAACCTTTGCATACAAAAATATGCCTTTTGGCCTTAAAAACGTTGGAGCTACTTTTTAGTGGGCCATGATGTTCTCTTTCCACAATCTTAAGAACACAGTGGAGGATTATTTGTATGATCTCACCACCCACTTCTCTAAGAGGAAACAACATCTTCTACACCTCTCCGTTAACTTTGAGAGATGTTGTCACTATCAAATTCGCTTGAATCCACAAAAATGCATTTTTTGTGTGACTTCAGGATGTCTCTTAGGATTTATCGTTTCAACTAAAGGGATCATGGTTGACCCTTTAAAGGTAAAGGAAATAAATAAATTTCCTCCCTTCCGCACAATACCTCATATTCAACATCTACAAGGAAAGGGGAGTTTCCTTTGACATTTTATACCAAATTATGTTGATATCACAAAACATTTTTATGCACCTATTGAAGAAGAGGGTTCCATTTTATTGGGAAAAAGTCAGCACAACTTTCCTTAGATGCATTGAAGAAATATCTAGTTTCAACTCCTTTGCTCATCCTCCTATATTATAATAGATGTTTTCTACAATATCTCGCGATAGTTGAATATTTGATTTGTATGGTATTAGTTCAAGAGGATGACAAGATCCAACAACATGTCATCTATTATTTGAATCATGCTTTGATGGGACCTGGGATAAAGTATTATCACATTGAGAAACTGACCTTAGCATCATTTCATGTTGTTCAACACCTCCAGCATTATATTCCTTTGTGCAAGACGACTGTCATTGCCGACGTTCACCCTTTTTAGTATGTTTTGACTCAGTGAATAATTGGCGGGAAGTATAATAGGTGGATTGTTGTTCTTCAGGAATTTGATTTGGATTTTTTTCTGCCAAATCCAAAAGGTCATTAGTATTTGCCGAAGTTATGTCGAAGAGTAGAGAATGATGATATTGAAGTTATTAACTAACTTCCTGATGAGTGTATATTCTGTATTTGTTTACTAATCCTTGGTATGGAGATATCCTTATATATCTCTTGAATCTTAAGTTTTCCCCGCATTACTCAAAGGATGACCGTCTTTGATTCACCATCAGACAAAGAATTACCTTATCATCAGTGACACTTTCTATCATCGAGGAGTTGATTCAATTCTTCTTCATTGTTTAACCCACGATGAAGCATAGGCTATAATTAATGAATGTCGCAGTGGAGCATGTGGAAGTCACTTATCAGTACTGGAAACAACCCAAAATATCTTGCGTACTCGGTACTTTTGGATGTCAATATTTAAATACTGCATAGAAGAGGTCAAGAAGTGTCACCCATGCTAGATATTTTCTTGAAAGATGCATGCACATATTGCTCCTCTTTTTCTAGTCATCACCATTGACCCATTTACTAAGTGGGGCATTGATTTTATGACATGCCACCCACCTTTGGCTAGGGCGCATCATTACATCATTGTGTCTATTGATTATTTCACAAAGTAGGTGGAGGCCATGCCTACGTTTTCCAACGATGGTGAGACTGTCACTTTCTTCATTTTAAAAAGTTTTATAAATCGGTTTGGTGTTCCGAAAGATATTTTCATTGACCATGGCAGTCACTTCTAGAACAAGATGATGTCAAAACTTGCTTCTAAGTTGGGTTTTAGATAGGAACACTTGTCTCTGTATTACTAGCAGGTGAATGGACATTTCAAGGTCATTAATAAGTCTCTTAGGACCATTATTCGATCCATGGTCAATGCAAGCAAGTTTAACTGGTACATTATGCTCTATCTAGATTTATGTGCATATCAGACAGAAATAAAAATAGCTACTAGCATTTTCTCCTTTCCATCTCGTTCATGGGTTCAAATCTGTTTTACATATTGAGTGTTGTATTTCGTCCCTTAATACCGTTGTAGACCTTATACCTGACTCCATTGAGTTAGAAGCACTCCTTTTCCATATAGAACAACTTGATGAGAAATGTTTGGATGCTGTGACTACGAATGAAGTGCACAAAAAATGAGTTAAGGGTCAGTACGATAAGTCCATGCACCCAAGATTTTTTCTAAAGGCGATCTTGTCCTGGTATACGACTAGAAAAAATATGCATTGGGGGGAAACAAGTTTAATACATTATGGTATGGCCTTTACTTTTTGATATGTTCCTTACAAAAAGGAGCATACGAGCTAGAATATTTTGACGGGAATGCACTTTTCAAGCCTAGAAATTGTCTCTATCTAAAAAAGTACCATGCTTGAGCATATTTGCTTAACCAATATTTTTGTAATTATTGTATATAGTTGTACAATATGATAGTAAAATGTTATTTTTCCATTAATGATGCTTATGGTGTTTCTACTTGGTTGGAATATGTGATGTGATTCATTGTTTTTCGTAGGGTATGCAGATAGTGCTAGTCACCATACTCATAATCTGGCTACTAACACTTGGGTGATTTATTCGCCTAGATGAGAATTGGTCGCTTATGGAGGTGCACATTTAAACCCATCTACTAATAATTTAGTTGAGTATAGCGTTCTTATTGAACTACTCTGTGATTCCATTGCACACTGCATTTGGTCCTTACAAGTTTGTCTCGACGTTTAACTGGTTGTATTCCAGCTAAATAGTAATTATCATATTAACAACCCTGTGTTACTTTGTTTTCCTTCCAGTGCATTTTTTGGAGAATTTTTTTGATCATATTACTTAAGTTCATATTCCAAGATGTGCCAATGTATTATGTGATTCATTTTATAATTACGTATTAGATTGGCATTTACACCATTCACGTTAAAAAAAACTCAAATCATTCTTGTAATAACAATAAATCAGAAGCACATCATATCATCATCAATTTCAATAGTTACAAAAGGTGGATCATATCTCAAAAAATGATTTTAATCCTTTATTGTCCTCTATATGGACTGAAATATGAAAAAATAGAATAATCAAAGTATCTCCTAATCAATTTCCTAAGGTACCTTACCCTCCCTCAACATGATTTGCATAGAATACCACTACATGAGCAAGACACCAAAAGAGTCATATCCATGCTCGTGGCACCCCAACTACATGTAACTGCATCCATGTTTGGGTATTTTGGTCACTAGAGTGATAAAAATGATACCACTTTAGTTTCCTTGATAGGCTAGAAAAGCAACACAAAACAATGATTAGTAGGTTAGTGAACCCACAAGCAAGAAAGCAAGAAATAGAACAAGAAATCAATGACAAACAAAGAAAACTAAACTAAGAATATATAAACAAAGGATGCATAAAATTGGACACAAAGAATGGTTATCTAATAGAGAATGGTCTTTGATATTGAGAACACCAAGAGGCGAAATGTGGGATTTATGAATCCCCTATTACTCCTAGGGAGGGATCTTGAATCCCTCAAAGTAGAGATTTTACTCTCCTATCTTGAATTGAAAATGGTGAAGAACTCTATGGAAAATATTTCCAAGAGGTGGGATGTCGTCCCTATGTAATGCTTTCTCAAACTATTCTCAAGAGAACAAATGGTTTCTCCAAGAGTAATTGGGAAGCATAAAAATACAATGAACTTCTTCCTTTTTAGCATATAATGACCATGTATTTATAGGACCATAGCAAGGTATTTCATAACTTGTTCCAAGAGTGAATGGGAGTCCTTTAGAGGTACATACCATCCTTTTGGTCATCCCAAGGAGAGATTTTAGGTCGATCTTGGGGTCTTGTTTTGACTCACTTCATACTGAAAGTGGTTGAGACCCGACCAAATTCATAAATGCATCATTTACACATATGCAGGGATTTATTCAAGGACATTCATGCGGGGCATGCACTGTGTGCATTTGGATTTGTTTTGATTTACGCGAATGTGCACATGCTAGCTTTTTCTTGAGAATATGTATAGCTGAAATATATCAATGTTTATCTTGCTGAGATTGTCATGAGATAGGACATTTGTAGCTACTGCTAAGAAGAATTGTGAGAGAAATACATTGGAGGAAAAGGGGATATTGAATGGAATCGAGTAATATCTAAACCC
The DNA here is from genome assembly GCA_032191745.1 of Picea mariana. Taxonomy (NCBI): domain Eukaryota; kingdom Viridiplantae; phylum Streptophyta; class Pinopsida; order Pinales; family Pinaceae; genus Picea; species Picea mariana. The sequence goes on from JASDQU011401195.1 coordinate 27,142, forward strand.
TGAAATCTAATTCTTTGTACAAACGAGGCGAGCATGCAACATGCTCGTTTCATGAAACCATAAATGAAATGACGAAAATTGAGTATTTTTGATGAAGTAGATGTCTACAATTCCCTTGGTGACGTCAAAAAATGATAGATGATGGTTTTGATTACTCAACGGGCTTTGAATCTAGGTATGAACCACTCGGAGGAATTGATGGCCTATAAAATTTAGAAGTTTTCAACGATTACTAAAAATTGCAACGGTCACATAGTAAGACCCACTATAACATGAAACTTTGTTGGATTTGAATTTCATGGGGGTCAATGCCATCAAAAAGCGATGGAAAATCTTTTTGTGCCATCCGAGACTATTCATTAATAAGGGAATGGAATTCAATATACTACCACCTACATGGAAATCTATGTTGACGTCCACAAGAAAGAGGCACGGCTACAAGAATCAATTGGATTCTCGGCATCGATTCGATCAAATAGGTGTCAGGGACTGGATGGAGGAGAGGATGGATGGAATGGTGACATGAATGACATTCAAGATGTATGGGACTGAAGAATTTCCCTTGGTTGGGGGAAGATGAATGATGGAAGCAACTGTAAAACATGATCTGGTGTCAAGGGGACGAAAAATATTGGGTAAACTATGTTGAATGGGTGAGACTAAAAAGGAATGGATGAGAAGTCAAAGTACAAATATTTGCGACAGGGGAGTTGGTGATAGTCGGTATTTATTCCATGATAGGGATATATTTGAAAAGATGGTGATGAAAGGGGGATTCCCCAATGATCCAAAAAGGACCCAGAGAATATTAAGACAACTCGGAACGTATAGAAGCAACTTAGAATGCTCATAATGGATTCAATAGACAACAAAAGGGAAAAATTTCAAAGTTCCTAAAAATCAATAAAATGGGCATAATCACGAGGAGCACGTCGCAAGCTTTCTAACTGTGCAAACGACTCATCAAATGAAGTTACAGATCAAAAGTTATAAGCAGTCAAAGTTCAATCAAACTTGGTCAAAAAGGCAAAAGTCAAAGTGACACGTGGAACCACTGCAAGGGTGAAATGTGGCACAGATGAGTTGGCCAGATAATGTGGAAAGGAGGGCAGAAATGTGGGAAGTTAAGTGATGACATGTGTAAATTTTCATGGATGAATCATGTGGTGACAATTGACATTTTTATGGACAAATTATATGGTGCCACATGGCACCCCTCCAATGGTTGGTATGTGAAAAACTGTTATTGACTCCCCAAGAGTCAAAATCATGACCTCTCACTAGCCCAAAGGCCCCACACATATGCACCAACCATTACACCATACAACGTTTATTGTTTGTGATATGATTTAATTATTATTTAATTTCAAACTTTGAACTAAGGCGACAAAGAGAGGGGCTAGGCCTTCATCCCAACCCCTATTCACATGATATTACACCATATGAATATATTATTCTACCCACCTAGGGGCTTAACTCAACCAACCGCCAAATATAGCCTATTCTCCACCATATCCGCCTCCATTTATCACATTTCCGCTATTTTAGTGGCCGTCCACCAGATTTGGCACGACGCGCCAAAGTTGTTGTAACCTTTTGCCAAAAAAGGGGAGGTCCATGCGATTCAATCCCGAGACCTCTACCCAACCATCGCCTAAGTTTATCTATGCCAACCAACATACCAGCAACTTCATTAATGCTAACCATTTGCAGAAATGGTATAAGAAGGGGGTCTTGCTAGAGTTCAGAATGGACAAGAGAAAGGAGGAGGGGCAGGTTGAGCGCATCCATACAATATAGATTTTGGCACAGATTTTGAGATCTGCCAATCATTAATTGCAGGAGCAGTGGTACAAAAACCAAGGCAGGGGTGTCTTGGGGGCCTGAAAGTGTTTGACTCGGATTGAGGTGTGGAGACAGTGATTTTCAAGTAAATCGATGCCACAAACACAGTGGTGGTGTTAGTTTTCTGATCTGAGCAAAGCTTTTGTGGCTTAACTCCAGAATGAGGTATACTTATGTATTTTGCCCAATTCTTTTGTGGAGTTAATAAAAAGACCTACCCATTTGAGAGTAGGACCTGAAGGCATAGTCCACCAGGGATGAACTCCGTTATCAAGTAATTTGTGTTCATATTTCATGATTATGTCTCTTTCATTGTGAGTTTTTCCTTCTTTATTATGTACTTTTGTTTATTCTCATTTAATACAGTTCTTTAATAAGACACCTGACGAAAATATCCTGGATCATGTTGGTATCAGAGAAGTCATCTTTGACTTGAATTGTTGAGTATGAATGCTTACTAGGGCCAAGCATAATAAGGGTGAATGAACTCTTAAGACGTTCAATCCCGAATTTGGTCGTGGATCTCGAAGGAAGACGATGGCAGAAGAGGATAAGCGTGAGGAACATGAGAAAAAATTTCACATGGTCTTTTATCGCATGTTAGAAATGGTGGAACGAATGTATGGAGATTACGAGAAGAGGATGAAGAAGAAGGAGAAGAAAAAGGAAGCACCACCCTATGATTATACTTCGGTAAATCAAGGGGTTGGAGGAGACCCTCCTGAGCCTCTGTCTTCACCTTGAAGTTCTAGTTCTTCTTCCTCTGGGAATTCTCATCACTCTCATCATTCTAACCATAACACCTCTTTTAAGATCTGACAGGTCGAAGTATATTTCCAGGTTCAACATATTGACAGAGAGGAGGTTAAAGTACAACTGGATTCTCTTCGATTGGAAGGCACCGCTCTCGTATGGTGGGAGAGAAAGCTATATGACAGGAGTAAGTATGGTAAGCTTCTTTCCTCATGGTCGAATTTTAAAACAGAGATAAGAAATCAGTTCTATCCATTAGGGTATTTACATAAAGTAATGATGGAATGGAAAACGTTGAGATAGAATAAAGGTCAGAACGTACAAAGTTTCACAGAGGAATTTAGGAAGAAAACTTTAGCATTGAATATTCCTTTGGATTCTTATGAAACTTTAATCAAGTATATTGGTGCACTTCATAGTTATATTCTTCATACTTTTCTCTTTTTTAAACCCACTAGTCTTGACGAAGTTTGTTTGTAATCCACTCACCTTGAGAACATGGGGAAACATGTTCAAGAAGATCCCACAAAGAAACCTTCCAATTTCCCACAAAAGACTTTCAAGAAGTTTAAAAGGAAGGGAAAGAAGACCTCTACAGTAGCAAGAGAAGGATGAAAACCATCTTGCACTCATTGTAAGAGGAGCAGTCATAATGAAGAACACTGTTGGAAACTACATCCAGAAAAGAAACCGAAATAGTTCGGTGGAAAGGGGAAGACAAAGACTGTTGCTACAGTGCAACAAGATCTTGGTTCCAAATCAAGAGATGAAGGAAAGATCACAACGGATGGAGTACAAGGTAAATAATATCTTCATGCTAGTTCAAATTCCAGTGATGAATCTCATATTGATGAACGAAAGAGGAATGATTTATTTCATATACGATTTGTATCTAAACATACTAAGATAGATACATTATTTGATCCGGATTCCCAAGTAAACTTAATATCTCAAGAACTTGTTAAGAAGATGGGTCTTGTAATGAAACCACATCCAAAGCCTTACCCTCTTGGTTGGGTATGTGACAAAGCCAAACTTAATGTCACCAAACAATGTAGGGTCATATTTTCTATTGTTTCAAATTTAATTCATGATGAAGTAGATTTGCATGTTGTATTGCTTGATATATGTGGCATAGTATTGGGAAGTCCATATCTTTATGATAGAAAAGCAATCCTCTTTCGTCATGAGAAAAAATACCACCTTACTAAAGGGGGAGTGGAATATATTGTTAGAGCTCACATCATGAGGGTAAATATGATACTTGTTAGCGTAGGGCAAATGAAAAGACTCATAACCACTAATAAGAGATATGTAATCATGGTTGTCAAAGAGAAAGATGTTGGGACATCCGACACTTTTCATGGATGTGATCCATCTCATAAACATGAATTAACTGATATTGTTTCTAAGTATGATGATATTTTTCAGGAACCATATGGATTACCTCCTAAGAGGGAAATCCAACATGAGAAACATCTTCAACATGATTCTCCTTTGCCTAATGTGGGAATGTACAGGATGTCAGTTGTGGAGATGATAGCTATCAAGAAGAAGGTAAAGGAATTAGTGGATCAAGGGGACATCAGGCCCAGTTCATCTCCTTGTGGTTCTTCGATCATGATGGTGCCAAATAAAGATGGCACATGGAGAATGTGTGTCGATTACCGAGCTTTAAATAAAATCACAGTGAAAAATCGATACCCTCTTCCTCGCATAGATGATTTACTTGATTAGTTGAAGAATGTTGTTTATTTTACTAAGTTGGATTTGCGTAGTGGATATCATCAAATTAGAGTTGCAAAACAGGATGCATGGAAGACTTCCTTTAAAACCAAAAAAGGATTGTTTGAGTGGTTATTTACGTCATTTGGGCTTTGTACTGCTCCGACAAATTTCATGTGTGTGATGAATGATGTATTCAGGCCTTTTTTGGATGACTTTGTGATTGTGTATTTAGACGACATTCTTGTTTTCAATGGGACTTGGGATGAACATGTAAGTCATGTATAACAAGTATTGGATACTTTGCAGAGGGAAAAGTTGTATGTGAAAATGTCTAAATGTGAATTTTGCAAGACTACACTTGTATACTTAGGTCATATCGGGGGAGGAGGACAATTGAAGATTGATCCTTCCAAAATTGAATAGATTGTGAAATGGCCTGAGCCAAAGAGTGTAACTAAGATTCGAAGCTTCTTGGGTGTAATCCAATATTGGAGGAGATTCATTCCCAAATTCTCCTTTATCGTAGCTCCTTTGCATGCCTTAATCAATGTGAAGAACACTTTTCAATTGGAAGGAAAGCAACAAAAGATTTCAACATTTTGAAGGAAAAGATCAGTACCACACCAATATTAGCACTGTCGAATCTTCAACAACCATTCGAGATCGAGACAGATGCCATTGGATATGCCATGGGTGCAGTATTGATGCAATATCGTAAGTCTATGTTTTACCACTCTGAGAATTTTAACCAAGTTGTTGTTAACTATCCTACATATGATAAAGAATTGTATGCATTAGTTCAAAGCATAAAGAAATGGAAGCATTACTTGTTAGGGAAGGAAACCATCATACATACAAATCACCATCCCTTACAGTATCTCCAGGAATAGACCAAATTGCAACAATCTCGACACTACAGATGGATGGGTTTTCTACAACAATTTCATGTGGGAATTAGGTACAAGAAGGGTACAAGTAACAAGGTAGCCGATATGCTTTCTAGACCTCCTATTGTTGCTTCTATTATTTTGAAGAATACTACTTTATGTCATGATAGCCATGTATAACAATATTCCATCGATGAATATTTTAAAGAAGTATATGAGAAGCTAACAATATTGTCATGTAATATATCTCGACATGACAAGCACGAGGTTGATCATCAGTTTCAAGTTGGAGACCAGGTATGGCTTCACATCAGCAAGGAACGATTGAAGGGTGAAGACAAGAAACTCGAGCCCATCTGATATGGACCCTTCACTATTTTGGAGAAAAGCGGCACTAATGATTTTCCTTTAGATCTTCCACCTTATATGCAGATATATTCAGTTGTGAACGTAGAGAATTTGAAAATTTTTGAGCTTCCCATGATCATGGATCAGGATGAGGAAGTTTCAATACCTTCAATTGATGAGTTTTCACCTGAGTACTTGGATGAGTTATAGGAAGATATCATCCTAGATAGAAGGACGAGGACTTCATGTAGGGGTTATATTGATTATCTTTGAGTAGGCTTAAAGGGCACACATCCAAGCAAGGCAAAGTGGACTGAGAAAGATAAGGTGAGGGAACTCTTCCCTCACTTACCAATTGATTAATTAAATCTTTTGGTGGTCCCAAAATCTATCAGTGGGAAGGCATGATCCAAAAAGGATCCAGAGAAGATTAAGACAACTTAGAATGCACATAAGAAACTTAGAACGCTCAGAATGGCTTCAGTAGATAATAAAAGGGAAAAAAATAAAATTTCCTAAAACTCATTGAAAAGGGCATAATCTCAAAGAGCATGTCGCAATATTTCTAATGACACAAACAGATCGTTAAACAGAGTTACAGATCAAACGTTATAAGCAGTCAAAGTTCAGTCAAACTTGGTCAAAAAGGCAAAATTCAAAGTGACATGTGGCACCACTGTAAGGGTGACATGTGGCACAAATGAGTTGGCCAGATGACGTGGCAAGGATGGAAGACACATGGGAAAGTTAAGCGATGACACATGTCCGTTTTCATGGTGAATCATGTGGTGACAAGTGGCATTTTTATGGACAAATTATATGGTGCCACGTGACCCAGTCATGGGCTGCCACGTGGCACCCCTTCAATGGCTAGTATGTTAAAAATGTTATTGACTCCCTAAGAGTCAAATTCATGACCTCTCACTAGCCCAAAGGCCCCACACATATGCACCAACCTTTACACCATACAAATTTTCTTCCTTGTGATAAGATTTAATTATTATTTAATTTCAAACTTTGAACTAAGGCACCGAAGGGAGGGGCTCGGGCTTCGGCCCAGCCCCTGCTCACATGATATTGCACCATATGACTATAGTATTTCACCCGCCCAGGGGCTTAAATCAACCAATCGCCAAATATAGCATATTCTCCACCATTTCCGCCTCCATTTATCACATTTCCGCTATTTTAGTGGCCTCCCACCAAATTTGGCAAGGTGCACCAAAGTTCTTGTAACCTTTTACCAAAAAGGGTGAGACGCATGGGATTTGACCCCGAGACCTCCGCCCAACCAATCCCTAAGTTTAGTTATGCCAACCAACATACCAACAACTTCATTAATGCTAACCACTTGAAGAAATGGTATAAGAAGGGGGTCTTGCCAGAGTTCAGAATGGACGAGAGCACGGAGAAGGGGCAGGTTGAGTGCATCCATACAGTACAGATTTGGGCGTAGTTTTCTAGATTTTGGCATGGATTTCGAGATCTGTCAGTCATTAATTGCAGGATTAGTAGCACGAAAATCGAAGTAGGGGTGTCTTGGGGGCCTGAGAGTGTCTTACTCAGACTAAGTCATGGAGACAATCATTTTTAGGTAAACCAACACCACAAATGCAGTGTTGGTGTTAGTTTTATGATTTGAGCAAAGCTTGTGTGGCTTAGCTCCAGAATGAGGTATACTTATGTATTTTTCCCAATTCTTTTGTGGAGTTAACAAAAAGACCTACCCATTTGAGAGAAGGACCCAGAGATGTAGTCTACCTAGGACGAACTCCGTTACCAAGTTATTTGTGTTCATATTGCATGATTATGTCTATTTCATTTTGAGATTTTCCTTCTTTATGGTGTACTTTTGTTTATGCTCATTTAATATAGTTCTTTAATAAGTCACCTGACGAAAAGATCCCATATCACCCAAATAAGGGAAACATGGGTTTTCGTGTGCCAAGGAAAAATACATTTTCGGTTGCGATGGAAAAATTCTACTCTAATTGTTGGAATTCAAAATGTTCTTTATAAAATTACCAAATTAATAAAGAATAATTGGGTTGAAAGTACATATAAAGAAATGGGTTCCCTAGTGAAATGATGGCTTGTCCCTCTTGGGATGCAAGTGGTGGGATTTAACTGATGAGGGGTGGGATCCCCATTAGTGGTTTCCTATACTAGGTAGGTGAATGGAGGATAAAATTGTAGATGGTGTTAGCGATCTGTAATTTGCCCAAGGCTGTGAGGTAGTCACAGAGGCAACATCAAAACCACTTCGAGTCTTGGATCTAGCCCTCCAAGACTCAGAGAGGGATATCTCTGTCTAATATAGCTTTGTTTGAAGAGGTATTATGCTAGTTATGAAGAACATGGATTGAGGTTTTTAAATGGTTGATTTGGAACAGCAAGGAGGGCCATTGGGCAAATGGGGTCTGCACTTTAGACAATGTGATTCACATCTCAGATCTGGACAAAGTTATTTTACACAGGGCAAGGTAGTGAACGTCTTGGATCTAATTGAGTTTTAATGATGTTGACTTGAGGAAGAAAAAGTGGAGGAAAAAGCCAGGCAAAGGAGCAGCTAAGAATTCCTAAGCTGGGCTCTTTAGATGAATAACATAAAGATTATCACAAGCTGAGAGGCAGAGTATCTGCTGATAAATTCTACTTCTATAACATTCCTTCAGATAATAAGAGCTGGAGACAAATTGAAAGATAACAGGAAAACATTTTAACAGGGGAAAACGCCACCAATACACCCACACAAGAATCCTGTGAAAGAAAACATGTTCATTGCTGATTTCTCATCTAAAAATTACAAAGAAAATATTCTCTGGTCATACACAGCCCATGCTCCTGGAACCTCACAGGTCGAACCCTTTTACATTAAAATCATCTGAATAAATAAGATAGCTCATCCCAATAATTTTCGGAAGTCGGTTTAACTGCCTCGGCCAAAAATAGCCACCACTCCCACCAAATTTGGAGTTTTCTGCCATGAAAGACGGACCATTTTTCTGCAAAAAAGGGGTCTGATCAGACGTGATTTTATCTTCAATGATGACACCTGGCAGAAAAATGAAAGAGGTTATTGTATGCAGGCATGTGATGGACAAAAACCTCCTTCAATTTCACCAAATTCGTCCCCAGCTGGTCGTAACAGCTCCTGCAAGATCGGGACTGAAACGGAAAATTGAAAATCTGGAAAAATAGGCCTCAAAGATGTCTTTGATTTGACCTTATATTAACTCTTATGAAAAAACTGAGAGAGGTTTTTGTTCCTCGGCCCTTTTTGAGAAAAAACCTCTCTCGGATTTTTAAAATCCATCTCC
>JASDQU011401196.1:22374-35438 GCA_032191745.1 Picea mariana
GACATTTGTTTTATTCAGGAAACCAAATGTACCTCAGAAAAGATGATACAAATAAGTAAGGAAAATTGGAATATCTATAATGTTTTGGATATAGATAGGAAAAATGTTGTTGGAGGCATCCTCACCCTTTGGAACCCACAAAAGGTGGAACTGCTCTCGAAAGAAGCTACTAAGAATTATATATCAGTAATCATGCAATTTATAGGGAGTCCAAAGAAGGTTATGTGCACTAATGTTTATGGCCCTCAACTATTAGAAGATAAAAAAAAAATGATTTTAGACCTAGAAAACCTAAGGGATCGAAATCAGAACCCTCACTAGATTTTAGCGGGTGATTTCAATATAATAACCACTTTGGATGAAAATAAAGGAAGTATTAGAAGAATGGACAAATATGCAAAGGTTTTTTCAGCCTTCATAGAAAAAACCAAGCTAGTTGATATCAAAACTAGTAATGGTCAATTCACTTGGAACAACAAAAGAATCCTACACCAACAAATAGCTTTGAGATTAGACAGGTTCTTAATATTGGAATCAATAGTCATGAAAGTATAATAATGGAAGGCAACATTCTTCCTTGGGGGGGGCTTGGACCACTGGCATGTTCTATTGGAGGAAAAATTCCAGGTAACCCCAAAAAATAGACCATTCTGGTTCGAAAGTTTATGTATCGAGCACCCAACTTTCAAGGAGAACATCAACAGCTAGTGGAAAGAGAAAAACTCAAGCAGTGGAATAAAGAATTCTTCGGGAATATTGACCAGGCTAAAAAATATCTATAAGATAAAATTGGTCGGCTCCAAGAACAATGTATCCAATAAGGCTATAATGAGGACAGGAAAAAAGAGGAGAACCAATTGAGTCAGGAGTGGGAGACTAGATGTAAACAAGAGGGGATCCTATGGAGACAGAATTCTAGAGTGCAGTGGTTAAAGGAAGGAGAAAAAAATACAAAGTTCTTCCACAAGTAAACTTTAGCGAGAAGAACTCATAATAAAATATTGAATATATGTGACCAGGAAGGGATAGAGAGACAATCCCACCTGGACATTGAAAATGCTTTATTTAATCATTTTCATAATATAGTGAGAGAACCCAACTTGGACAGAACTAAATCAATCCATAGGATCTTAAGGCATATCCCTAGAGTGGTTACGGCGGATCATAACTTGAATCTAAATAAATTTATTTCTCCTAGAGAAGTCGACCAAGTGATCTAGTAGATGCCAAATGGAAAGTCCCCAAGCCCAGATGGTTTTGCTGCGGACTTATTCAAATCTTGTTTGGATGTGGTTAAATATGATAGTTATGGCATAGTGGAAGACTTAAGACACTCAACATCAATCATGAAATCCCTTAACTCCACTCTGATCACCTTGATACCCAAAGAAAATGAGGTGAGGACTTCGGATAGGTTCAGACCGATCTCCCTTTGAAATGTGGTGTACAAGATTATATCAAAAGTTATCACTAATAGACTGAAGCCCCTACTCCCCATTATGATTTCAAAGGAACAATCAAGCTTTGTAGAGGGAAGGAAAATAATGGATAACATCATTCTAGCCCATGAAATAATTCATACTCTAAAAAGTAGGAAAAAATTCGGTATGATCATTCAACTCGACTTTGCCAACGCATATGAAAAACTAAGCTGGAATTATATGGAAAAGGCATTTGAAGCCTTTGGCTTTGACAAGCACTGGATCAAGTGGGTAATGACCCTAGTGTCCATGACTAGTTTCTCATTATTCGTCAACGGAGTCCCAACAAAATCGTTTTACCCTTCCATGGGCCTCAGACAAAGAGATTCATTGTCACCCTTCATGTTTATCATCATGAAGGAAGGGTTAAGTAGAACCATAAAATCTGCAATGGAAGAAGGAACTATAAAAGGACTCAGAATGTATGAAGAGTTCCCTACAACAACTCATCAATAGTTTTTGGATGACACAATGCTGCACGAAATTCCCACTGTCAAGGAAGCTAGAGCCTACAAGAATATCCTAGTTGATTTCGGAGAATCCTCAAGGATAGAAATAAACCACTCAAAATCTAGGATTCACTTATTCAACACCATATTGATGTCCAAAGGAATATCTCCAACATCATGGGGTTTGAGAGGAAAACCTTTCCCGCTAGATATTTGGGTGTGCCCCTAATGGACAGGGCAAGTAAATACACTACTTGAGAAGGGATCATCGCCAAGCTACAAGAGAGAGTAAAACGATGGACCTACAGAACCATTAATTTATTCCGTCGTTTAATTCTAACAAAGGCAATCTTACAAGCAATCCTAGCATATTTAATGTCGGTCTTCCCAGCCCCAAAAGGTATTTTACAGAAAATCAGAACAATCCAAAGAAATTTCCTATGGAGAGGTGCAAAGGATCAAGGGAAATGGGCCCTAGTGGCCTGGGAGAAACTGTGATGGCCAAAGAGCAAAGGGAGTCTTGGTCTACAAGACCCACAAGTAACAAATGAAGCTTACGAAGCAAAACTATGGTGGAGATGGGTTAAAGACAGCTTGACGTCGTGGGATAGACTATGTAAAGAAAAATATGCTCCAGGTATCAATCCTCAGGAGCTAATTAGGTTCATAGGCACATGAGAAGGATCAACCATTTGGACCTTAGCTTGGAGGAATAAAAAGTGGATCTAGGATCACAGTTTCTGGGAAATTAGGAATGGACAAACAACGAGATTTTGGGAAGATGCATGGGAGCAAGAACCCAATATGGAAAACCAAGACAGGGATAGGATAAAATAAGAGATGTTGGGGCAAGGTAAAGTAAGAGTTTGTCAGTACTAGAAACAAAGGGAGGAGATATCAAAATGGCGAATATGGGACAATTTCCAAAATCAAGACAACACTCGAGACACACAACTGGTCAAAGAAATAGATGAGGAGGTGGGTAAAAGGAATATTTGGTTCTCGGAGGAGGAAGACCAACTAAGATGGGGGAGGAAAGATGGTGGAGAATTCTCTCTGAAAGAAGCCAGATACTATATAGCAGGCCAAGCCCAGAGAGACATGGAACCTCATTGGGAATGACTTTGGAGTTACCTTCAATGGACAAAGATAAAAAAAAAAAAATGGTTGGTTCTACAGAAGAAAATCCTGACCAGGGAAAACTTTGTAAAAAGAGGCTTCCATGGACCCTGAAGATGTCATCTCTGCAAAGGCAGTGAGGAAACAATAGACCACCTTCTGGATGAGTGCACCTACACACCCAATATCTGGGACTGGCTAGCAATGGGATTTCTCCAAACAGATAGGGTAAAGGGAGATATTAGAGCTACTTTAAAGAATTGGAAGGCACTCTATAATGAAAATGAAGTGGTTAACCTATGCTAGGGGTTAACTCCCTAAATGGTCATATGGGCAATCTAGAAATAAATAAACATGAGATTCTTTAGGAACGAAAGTTACCTGATCTATAAGATTGTGGACACTATCAAAACATAATTAAGGGAGACAGTGCAGAGCAGGAACTTTACATGCCAAAAAAACACGACGTCTCCCCACGACCTTCGAATCCTTCTCTGGTTACAATTTAAAGAATGGATCCTTAAATTACCTTCCCCTCGTGCCCCACGTATTCTCAGTGATTTCAAGACGTGGTCCCCGCCTTAGATAAGCTTCTTGAAATTGAATTTTGATGGTGCATTCAAAGGAAACCCCGGAAAGGCCAGAGCGGGGGGATTTTTTAGAGATAACGGGGGGAATATTATCTTCCTGTATGCAACTAGCATTGGCATCACCACAAACAATGCAGCTGAGTTCAAAGATTTGGAATAGGGTCTGGATATTATGATTAAAGAAGGCCTAACAAGTGTCATAGTCAAGGGAGACTCGGCTCTGGTCATCAACACAACAAAAAACTTTAGTGTGGAACCAGCATTGGCAAGGTGATAAGACACTGGTGTCTAGTACAAACTCTACAAAGAATTATGAAGCACTTATAAACCATTGTCACGATAGAATTCAGATGGATACGAATATCGACAAACACACCAACAGAAAAATTAGCAAACGAGGGAGTGATTCAGGGGGACGGTATGTTGGATGAGGCATGCATTGGAATGCCGAGGGGCCAACTCATATCAAATTTTGAACACTTGGCGAATCTAGATCATAGGGGCAACTTCAGGAATGACAGTTACATCAGGGCTTACATGGGGCAGTCAAACCTGGTGTGGGACCTAGGCGGAGAATGAGTATCCTAACACTTGGCCCTCAGATCTCATGATGAGAGTAAACGGGATCAAGAAGGGAAGGCAGGTGGATGTAAAAATCGATAGAATGGATATAGATGCTAGATCAAGAGATAGCCCAGGCAGTATTAATGGCTATCATGATAAGAGAAGGACATGAGTGATGGAGGATAACACTGCGTGGATCTCTGCCCCTAGGAAAAGGTATGAATCCAGAAAAACAGATTGCAGATATGGAAGGAGAGGTTACGATGATTTGAGGGCTAAGGGGAGCATAATGGCAAGAAATGTCTCGTCGACACATCATTGTGATCGTATTCTTGACCTCATGGAATGATTAGTAGGAGGTGTGGGTACCCGGGGGAGAAATCATTATAACCAGAGTAACCGAAGTCAGTCCCACAACTTGTTATGTTTATCCCCCCACAATAATAACAGTTCCAAGATCAGCTTGGATCAAGGGAAGGGCAGAGAAGGGACCGAGAAGAGAGTTAGTAGTAAAATACTATGAAAGAACAAGGTCATGGCATGCTTGAAACAAACCATGAGGAAAGGTAAACCCCTCAGGGAGAGCATGCCAGAAAACTCGAGGAAACTTACGAGGATTGAGAATGTTGCAAGGGAAGCAGCGAGAATGTACCAAACCTCAGTCCCGCAAAAAGGGAAAGAAGCGGTACAAATTTGGGAGGAGGAGGTAAAAGTGGAGCGAGGCAACAAGGAGATGGATAAAATATCCTAGGAAGTAGACTGGATTAGAGACACGAGGGTCACCCGCACCAGGGAAACACTCTTCCAAAAAACTTTGGAGATGGTGTGGGTTACTAAGATGCTAATTGGAAAGGTGAAGGCAGACAGAGATGAGACCCGCAAGGAGGAACAATTGTAGATGAAGTTCTTGATGGAAGACATACAATGCCGAGTGAGCAGGTTGGAGACCATGTTCAAAATGTTGGTGGACATAAAAAAAAACCAACAGAGTAAACTTGAGAGGCTTGTTGCACATTTTCACTTGTTCTTGAGGTTTGTCCATTATCTGGACATAACACCAGTAGACGGTAGAAGCGCGTCAGCCCAGATACACAAGACCAGGACTACCTCCCCCAAAGAGGACAACAAATATCTGATAGGCGAAACAATGGAACATCCCTAGGTTCTCTAGATATGAAGTCTTACTAGTTTTCATATTTTTCCCAAGTACAAGAAACTAAGCTAGGAGTTAGTAGGAAGGATGTCAGTCTGTAGTTGGTTTTGTTGGTCTTGTTTTGTATTAAGTGTTAGTCTTTTGGAAACAACAGTAAAACTTGGGTTGGATAGGGCTAGTGTGGTTTCCTTCTTGGCATACCAATACCCCAACCTTATAGTTTGTAGTCCAGGAAAAGACAGTATGGTGTTTGTTCAGGTTTCCTCTTGGCAGAACAACAACACCCCCTTTTTTTGTACATTATTCACAGAACTAATATAGTTTCCTTACTAATTTACAAAAAAAAAAGATAAATTCTATATCCATGATGAAGAAACAATTTGAATAACACGTGGACATATTGAAAATCATTTCAACTAAAAAGTTCAATAGTATAATTGAATATAATGAAAGAGAAATTGAAGATTGGCTAGTAGTTATGCAAACAAAAATCAAGATATTGAAGAGTCAATTCACAATATTTCACATAACTTAAGATATTTGGAAGGTGAGTTATTTGATTTTAAAATTAAACATGAAATAAACATGGCTCCAATGAAATACTACATAGAAGAATTGTTTAGAAAATCCCTAATCAAGATTACCAAGGAAAATCAAGAAATGACAGTTAGTACCGAACCAAAAACCATCAGCGAGGATAAAAGGACACCAAAAACATCAAAATAAAGAGAGATTACATCATAGTAAGCCTATATTGATCACATTTTCTTCCTTTTCCAGAGTTCATCCAGTTTTATTCATTCTTTCATTGGAAGAATATAATCGAATTCTGATAACTTCTCTTTTATCTTTTGTCCAGATTTGTTGCCCACGCATTGTTCCAGTTATGCATCTTCTTCTTCATATTTCTCATATGCATTTAATGGTCCACGGGATCCCCAATCCCATTCCATTCATGGATGAATGCCTTTAATTTTATAAGATTGTAAAAGACTCATATATTTTTTGAGAAATTCCAGAGAACTATTTTAGAGTTAATTTTGATTATGTCTTGTAACTTTGAGTTTTGAGTATAAGATATTTGAAGTTGAATTATCAAACTCTTATTTTTTATCTCAATAATTAATACTCTTTCAAAGTTATCTTGTGCACTGAACCATTTTCCCTTTTTATTTTGAATGTGATCAGAAATATCTAAAAATTGTGATGGATGTCAGAGTTTTTTTTATTTTCTGCAATTTATTCATTTCTAGCAAATGTGATGTTCAAGGTTCTTGGTCCATTTCTCAGGTACTTTGTATTTTATGATATTTTAAATTTTCTTTGAGCGATAAAGATTTGGGTTGGTCTTATTGGAATAATCCAATTTATGTTTTAAAATATTTGAAAAATTTACATAGGAGTGCCACCTCTTTAAAAATGCAAGGGGATTTATATCCTCGTGAGGTTGTCGTTTATGTCTTAACAGATTCAAGCATTGACACCTGGAAACCCTTAACCAAGAAAACCAACTTTCCTTGAGCGAATCCTGCTCTTTTTTGTCTTATTCATTCAATGAATAAATAGTTACATGACTAACCTTGGTCCAAACCTAAGACACAATTTCCATCCTACTCTTTTGCTTAAATGTGGGAACAACTTTGTAGCCAATTCAGATTACATATGCATGACCATTACACACCTCTCAATCTGAGGGCTTCAATCACCTTTGATAGTATTACATGATGCCATATTTATAGGATTTAGAACATGCAAAAACATAATTCATAGTGCCCAAAAATGGTTATAGATCCATGCAAATGATTGGTTGCAATATCGAGATTCTATTATAGTCAACTACCTAGTCAACCTCCAATCGATCTTCTAGTTGGATACTAATCAGCCATTCAATTGATCTTCCTTTCAACCTCTAGTCGTCTCTAGTTGTTGACCCAAGCTCCAACTTAACTAGACCATCAAATTGACTTAATCGTTCAGTCGAACATTCATGTAGTCAATCCACCTTGACTAGCTAGTCAATTAGACTGAGTTTCCACTGCAAAGAATATAACAACCCAACATTATCCCACTTGTTTTCTTCTTTGGAGAAACATGAGAGCCTTAAATTCTCTACACCAAGAGAACTTCACTGCACCCACATACTTGGTCAAAAAGTTTGCAATGTTTTTCAAAGTGTCTACCTTCTCCAATAACACCTTTTTAATTTCCACCATGTCTCTTAAGAAATGGTATTGTACGTCAATATTCTTCATCCTATAATGGTAATTTGGTTTCTTTGCCAAGAAAACTACACTCCGAATGTCTCAATTTATTTTCATAGCTTATTGCTCAAACCCAATTTATGAACAAAATATATGCAACCATACTGCTTCTTTGTTTGCATGGGTAGCTTCCATGTATTCAACTTTTGTTGTCGACAAAGATACTACCACTTGTCTCTTAATCATCCAACTGATTGCTCCATCAAAAATCTAAACATATCCATTGGTCGATCTCCTCGTATCAATATCTCCAGCCTAGTCAGTGTCAACAGAGACATGTACATTCACTTTTCTATCAGTTTCAGGTTTCCCTTGGTAACATAATGCATATTATGTTGTTCCATGCAAGTACCTAAACACTCTCTTGGAACAAATACAATGCTCTTTCTCAAGTTTCAACATGTATCTACTCAATACTTCCACTACACGAGAAATATTGGTCGAGTGTAGACCATTACATACATCTGACTACCAACAACACTAGCATATGGAACACGTTCCATGTTCTCTATTTCCTCTTGTGTCTTTGGACATTGTTTATAAATTAGTTTTACTTCTACAAGAATTCGTACCTTGACCAGTTTGCAATCCTGCATGTTGAAATGTTTCAAGACTATTTTAGTATACTTTCTCTAATTTAACCAATGTTTTATAACTACCCAATCTCTCTTGATTTCCATTCCTATAATGAAATTATCAGCACTGAGATCCTTCATGTCGAACTTAGAGGATAGTTGCATATCCACCTCCTTTATTGCATTAATGTCATTCCCAACCAATAACATGTTATCGACATACAAAGCTACATATATGAAACTAGCACCTTCTTTCTTGGAATACACACAGTGATCATCCTTGCTTTTCACAAATCTCAAACTAAGGATGTAAGTGTCAAAATTTTGGTACCATATCCTTAGTGATTTCTTTAGACCATAAAGGGATCTCTTCAGTTTGCACACCATCTCCTTTTTACCCTTTACCACAAATCCTTCAGGTTGTTTCATGTATATTTCTTCTTCCAGGTCCTCATGTAGTAACGTTGTCTTCACATACATTTGATTTATCTCAAGATCAAATGCTAAATCTAGAAACATCAGTACCATAATGGAAGTTAATTTTATAACAAGAGAGAAAATCTCACCGAAGTCGACTCCCTGGACTTGATAATACCCTTTCATTACTAGTCAATCTTTGAACTTCTCAACTTATCAAATTCAAATGTTGTGTTCAACTTTTTCTTGAAAACCCACTTGCTACCAATATGTTTCCTTCCATTAGGTAGCTCAAACAAATCCCATGTCTCATTCTTATGCAAGGATTCCATTTCTTTAGCCATGGAATCCTTCTAGATTTTACCCTCTATCGAGTTGACTTCCTCTATGACTGACCTAGACTCATAATAAGTGGCAGATAATACAAATGTAGAACGGAAATATGATGGATTGTATCATTCAGTTGGTTTCCTTGCTTGTTCTAACCTCCTTACAACAAAAGTCGTAATTTCCACATCTTCATTTGATTAAGTTGACTTACCTAAATCATGTTCCTCATTCCTCAGCTCAAACACCAACTTCCCTAGTTATTTCTCCATTTTATCCTCTTCAATATTGGAAGTTCCTCCAGCCTCCTTGAATTCCACATCTCAACCATTCCTCAATATTGGATCCCACAACTTATATCCTTTCATTCCATTCACTTGATTTCCCTGTTGTCCAACTTGTTACTCTTTTCTTTGGGAACATGCACAAATGCCTCACTTCCAAAGACTTTGGGATGTAAAAGTGAAGGCTTATCACCAAACTATACCTCATATGGAATCGATTTGACTAGCACTGATGAAGGAGACCTATTTACCAAATATCATGCAGTGTCGACTACCTCTGCCCAAAATTCTTTTGCGAGCTCGACACCACCTAGCATGCTCCTTTCATTTTCCATCAACATCCTATTAATTCTCTCAGCAACTCCATTCTATTGGGGCATATATGGTGTGGTATTTTTGTGTGTTATGCCACATTTCTTACATAATTACTTAAATCCTTACCACAGAGATCACCTCCATTGTAAGTTATTAGAACCTTAATCTTGTAGATTTTAACCTTGTACAATATTTTACTACAAACATATTTTCAATAAAAGAACAGAAAAGATATAATGGAAAATGCATACATTACACAGAGATTTTTCCCCTGGAAACCCAAACCGGGAAAATCAACGTATTCTATATTCATTCACACCATACATTGTTTACAATACAATATACATATAGGAGCTAGCGACATCCAAAACCCTAATCTAATGACTTGGATTAGTCAACAACCCTAATTCCTTAACTGAAAATAGAAATCCATCAGTGAAAAGCCACCCAAAAATGGGCACAAAAACCGAGGAAAAAAAATTGGGGGGAGTTTCCCCCGAACTCTTGTGACCCCCCGGGAAAGGGGGCCTAGAGCCCCCCCTATTACTTCCATGTGTGTCCAGTGTAATGTAGACACTAGTTCTATTCATGCAAAGAATATAACACATACCCAAAAAATCTTCTTATCTATCTAGTTTTCCACAAGAGATTTAAACTCTCTGAAATGATTGAAAACCTCATATTTCTTCCTTAGGAAATATAGCCAAATCTTCTTGGACAAATCATCTATGATGGAAAAATAATACAAATATCCTCCTAGTGATGGGACTGGTATAGGCCCAAACACATCACTATGTATCAATTCCATAATCCCCTTTTCCCTTGTATCTCTAGATGGGAATCTTACACGATTTTGTTTTCCATATATGTAATGTTCATAAAAATTGACTTCAAAATTACAATTATTAAAACCTTTGACCATACCTTTGTTTTGCATAGCTTGAAGTCATTTTTCCCCAATATTTCCCATCCTTTAGTGCCATAACATGGTCGGGTCGACTCGTTGAGGAAAGGTCAATTCAATCATAGTTGATTCGATTAAAATCAAGTTGAATCAAGCAATAATTGTGTTGTTGCATCCGGTTGAGTCGACACTTCCCAACTACTTGTACAAGGTTCCAATCAGAAATCCTCTCATCAATACCACCTCTCCCCTAACCATTTTACACGTATCCTTTTGAAATAAAGTGTGCAGACCTACATCACTCATTTTGTTGATAGATATTAGATTTCTTGCCAAACCTGGAATATGTAACACACCTAGAAGATTTCTACTTCTCCCATTCTGTAACATTAGTCCAAGAATTTTGGCTGTCGAGTCATCCCCCAAGAATACATCTCCTCATTCATATCTCTCATACTCATAGAACCATTCTCTGTGAGGTGTCATATGGAAATATGAACCTTAATCAATCAACTAAACTCCATGTTCTGACTGTGTACTGGTCAACGTCAAATACACAACTCCTCCTTTGTTTGAAGAATTCTTTCCTTTAGTCGATTGATTCTCATAATGTCCCTAAATTGTCTTAGCAATCTTTGACTTGTAGTCCCTTTTGTAATACCCATTTTTACCGCATTTCCATCATCTTCTTTTCGATTGAACCAAGGATTTAGATCTACCCTTTGACTTAGACCGTCGACCGAAGAATTTACCTTTACCTCTGTCGACCTCTCACCACCAAGGAATCTTTGGTCGATCCTTCCATGTTCTTCCACCTCATTTCCTCTGAGAACAGAGATGCAACCTTGTCTTCAAGCATTTATGTGGTTTCATTACTCCTAATAGCCACGACTAGGCTATCCCGTGAATCTGGAAAAGAACACAACATACTGATACATTTCTCCTCCTTAGAGATTTTAATATCCACAGACAATAACTGACTTATCACAGTATTGAATGCATCCAGGTGCTCTATTACTAAGACCCCATCACTCATCCTTAGAAGATACAATTTATTTCAAAGGAACAACTTGTTTACCAGGGATTTTGATTGGTACAAGATTCCCAACTTATCCCACAGTGTCTTTGTCTTCACCCGAGACATTCAACAATATAGAATATGCAAGATAAAGTTGAATCATACTCATTTCCTTCCTGTCAATTTTCTCCCATTCTTCCTTCGACATGCCCATCATAATTGTTTTGGGATCAACAATGAACCACTATTCTCAATCTACAAGGAGATCTTCAATTTTAAGCTTCCACGACTCAAAATTATGGCCATTAATTTTTTCAATCTCTATCGTCAAACTGCTTGTCATTCTTTAAAGATCATTGCCTTACAACTCTTGTTGGACCTAGGTTTATCTCAAATCCAATATTTTCTTAACCTTTCTCTAATACAACTTGTACAGAGCAACAAAACGAGCTCTGATATCAATTGTTTGAAATACACTCACACTAAACAAACTAGGAAAGAGAAGACAAATTTAAACATAAGAATAAACAATGCAATCATGCACAATACATAGATATTTTACCCTAGAAACCCTTAACTGGGAAAACTAGCACTCCTTGAACAATTCCCACTCTTTGTTGTCTTATTCATTTAGTGAATAAAGAGTTACATGACTAACCTTGTTCCACACCTAAGACACAAATGTCATCCTAGACTCTCTTTCTTAAATGCAAGAACAACTCTGCAACCAAGTCAACTTACATCTACATGACCATTACACACCTCTCAATCTGATGGTTTCAATCACCTTTTACAGTATTACATGATTCCATATTTATAGGATTTAAAACGTACAAAACCCTAATTCACGGTGCCCGAAAATGGTTACAAATCCATGCAGATAATTGGTTGCATTCCCACAAATCTCAGGAATATATTACAGTCAACCTTTAGTCAATCTTCCAGACGACTACCATTCAACCATTCAGTCGATCTTCTTGTCGACCTCTAGTCAGCTCGATCTATCGACCCGACCTCTGACTTAACTAGACCATTAACTTGACTTAACCATAGAGTCGAACATTCACCTAATCGATCCACCTTGACTAGCCAGTTAGTTAGACTAAGTTTCCATTGCAAAGTATATAACAACCCAACAACTTCTTCCCTTTAGGAGATTATTTAGGTGTTATGGGGTGGGCCTTCTAGGAGTCATGTTATATGTGGCAAAAAGATGGAATCCAAAATTATTTATTATTAAAAACCCTATTTGGGAAAAACCTACTTTAAATATTCATTGCTCATATAATAGAGCTTTCAAAATAAATCTTAAAATGACATTTATGTTTAATTTTAATTGTCACCGAGTGAAATTCAATGAAATAAGTAAACATGAAGGGTTGTAGCAATACTTATCTTTATTATGGAAAATATCAGAAAATTACTAAAAGAATTGAGCTTGTGTCGCAATGAAAAAAATGAATCCCCCAAACATTGCAATTAACTTCGTTAAAAGAGAATTGAAAATACTAAACACTACTATTTATTCCTCTATTACAACACTTATCAAATAAGATTGTTGATGAAAACAAACAATTCATATTAGGTCATTTAAGTAGAGTTAGATT
>JASDQU011401197.1:30818-42130 GCA_032191745.1 Picea mariana
CCATGAGAAGAAGAAGAAGAAGTAGAATCAATACTGATATTGTGCTTCTTCATCGCTGGTTCTAAAGATGCCATCTTCTTGAAACATTTGGACTCATCATGACCATCTTTATCACAAAAGTTGCAATGTCTGTCAGTATTCTTATTTTTATATTTTGCTCCTTTGTCACCATTAGGAGCTGAAGCTATTTGGGTGGCTTTGGGACCCTTATATTTCTTGTTGTTGTAGCGAGGACGTTGCTTCTTGGGATACTTGGGTTTATATTTTTGCTGGGAAACTAAGGCTTTGTTAGAGGTACCTGTAGTGCTGATCACTCCAAGTTGTATAAGATTATCTTCCTCTCTAATCAAAGCAACACAAAAGGAATCAAGAGTGGGTTTTTCATAATCTTTCCCTAGAGTGTCTCTCATGGCATAAAAGGTATATACAAACACATAATATGCACTACCTAGCTTAGAAAGAAAAAAATAGATGCAACGGTCTTCCTCCATTTTTATCTTACATTCTTCACATAAAATTCTGAGTGTTTTAAACTTAGCTAGATAGCATCCAAGGCAAGAAAAATCACTTGGACTCAAGGTCAGTATTTGATTTTCTAACTGTTGTGCTCGAATAATATTGAGTTTACCAAACACAAATTCAATCTTGTCCCAAGCTTCTTCGGGGTCATCAATTTCTTGAAGGTGGTACCTTAAATCAGGAGAGAAGGACATTCCGATTAGTCCTTGTGCTTCGTCACTCCTATTATCCCATTTTGATTTCTTATCATCATCAGTGGATGCTTTTTCCTTTCCCAAGGTAATCCGGTATAGGCCTTTACTTCTTAATAAATCTTCCATATGAGATTTCCATTGGAAGTAGTTGTTGTTGGTAATGAAGACATTACTTGTAGAATCCATATTAAATATGCAGATAATGTGGATTTAAAAACTAAAACTGATGATCTGGATGGAAATATCTCGAAAAGTTTTGCGGTTTAAAAAAAAACGGCACTGAAAATGGACTTTCGATGTGAGAGTTATGCCCTTTTAAAAAAAGGCATAAATGATAACCAACTGACCATGTGATAGCGTAAGTTGCTTTATGAAGTGACCCACTTTTATAAAGAGAAGTGGGGATCACTTTTACAATGAAGTTACTTTATAACAGAAAAACTGCATGCAAAACAAATAACTCTAAAATAAAATATTAAAGCTACTTATAGTGATTCACTTTTATACTTGAAGTGAAATACACTTTACAATTTTAGCATGAACTTTTTCAAAAAAGTAACAAAAGAGAGACTTGAACTCAAGACTTGTTACTTAATAAGGAAATTTTTAACCAAATGGTCTAGCAAAACATATTTTAATGTTCAGAAGGAGGATTGAGGGTGTTTTTATTGTTTTTGTGGAAGACGGCCTTGTAGAGCGTGCTAAAAAAAAACTCTTTTCACACAAGAAAAAAATTTCGCTCCGGATCTGACTGTAATGGCCATATCTTGGGAAAACGAAAACCTTTTTGAGTGAAACAAAAAGTGTTCCTAAATGAAATGAGTGCTCCGGACGCAATGGAAAAGTCCTCTCATCCAAAAAATCTAAGAAAATGACAGAAAATGGAGATGAGGAAACTCAGCTTCACGATCTCGATCTACAACATGAGCGGGTCTTCAAACAGGCTTTGATACCATGTTCGACAACAAAGGTATTCCAAAAAAGGATGAAAACCTTCAGTAACCACTCACAGAACCAGATCAAAGATAAACACACCGATGTTTTCTCGTGGTAAAACCCCTATGGGGAAACATACACGACCCCAACCAACACGACCACTTGGAGCAGTTTATTAATGCAAAAGAAAAAGAATACAAAGAGATTTTACAAGAGAGTTTCTCAAAATCGATCATTGGAAAATGACCCTCCATGCTCTTTAAATAGATATAATGGACCAATCGGGTGTTAATCCATAGATCAATGGATGTTAAGACTGAGGAGAGTATGAACCGTCAGATCACTCTATGTCGGGAACATATCGTGACCGTCGAATTTCCTAACTACAAATGCATACTAATGCATACTAAAGAAACACACTAATAAACACACTTTTACCTAACGACATATTAGACCAAGTAGATCTTAACTAACTCCTAAGTGTCTAAATATCCTAACAGTATACTCCATACATGTATCACATGCCCTAGAACCCTACTACCTACGAAGCTCCTGTCTAGCCTACTCTATCACAATAGCATAACCTGTTGAAATACATGGATCCTCCATGGATATCTCATATGCCCTAGAAGCCTCCTTCCTTTCAATCTCATTTATGGCCTCCTCAACCCATGAAACCTATTTTTCGGTCCTAGAAGATGTCTCTCTCCCATTTGAATATGGGGAACTCCCTCTAGATGATCATCTCTCTCTCTGAGCCAACTGACTCTCTTTGAGATTGGTCTCACTCTGAGTCTGCATGCTCCCTCTGAAGCCTGAATCCCTCTAAGTCTGCAAAATATCAAGAGACCTCTACTACCTCTAAACATACTGACCTCCTCCAAATTATGATCTCCTCTGAATAGTCCTGGGAGGCTTCTTCTCCCCACTAGATCCTGAGGGGTGACTCCCTATGAATTCTGGTTCCCTATGAGTTAGTACTGCTGGTGGGGCCACTTGCCTCACCACTTGTGGAGCTACTTGCTCCTTCTCATCTGTCTCTTTGCTCCCGATGGTCACAACACTTATAGACTGGCCCCTCAATCTATATAGTTTTCCCTCCCTAACTCTAAGAACCAATGCTGATCTAAAGCTAGTTTTTCTGGGCACAAGCAATACCTGTCCATATCAAAATAATACATGATAGCCCTTCCTCTCAATCTTCGATAATGAGAGGACACTCCTCCTAAGTTATGACACCCACAACACATTTGACAACCTCAATATCTCTCCTGAATCCAATAAAAACGATACAATACCAAATCCTTGTACTGAGTGCTTGGATCTCATACCAAGCTCCACACACAAGTCTGATCCAATCTTTGTGAGAGTTTCAAAAAAATATCTATCACCTTTCATATGGAAATATGTTCCACTATCCACCAACCATCTCTCCTTGTTGGAGACAATACTTGAAAGGGAGGAGACCAACAAGATCTCCCTCTGGAAACTGTCTGCAATCTCATCAACCTCTAATGATGATGCCTGCTTCCTTCTTCCTCTTTCATTCCGGTGTGGAAACTTTGAAGCATAGTGCCCAAAATCATGACACTCAAATCATATGATCTTACTAATATCCTTCTTCCATCTCGACTATGTATATGCTTCTTTCTCAAGAGAAGCCCTTCTCCCTGACAAACCTCTTATGTCTAGAGTACCCCTTCTACCCTTCCTAGTGCAGGCTGCAAGGGCCCAGTTCTCATCACTTCTACTCTTTACCACACCATCCATATCATCCTTGGATACCAACCGGGTCTTCTCTTGGATGCAATCTATCCATATTATTTCAAAGTCTGGAAACTTGTCTCTTTCACATATCCCCTACACAAATGGATCCCAGGACTTGGGAAGACCTCTCAATGCTACATTCACCAACTCAACATCCTGCATTGTCTCACCAATATCTATGAGCTAATGTCAGATATGAGTAATATTCATAAGATAACTAAGAAATGTGTCTTCACTAGTCATCTTGACAATTTGAAGCTGATGCTTCAAGTGTAGCATCCTTCCAGTATTCTTGTTTTGGTAAAGACCCACCAAACCATCATACATATCCTTGGTAGTTTCTTTCTCGACAATGTGAGGAATCGAGTAGTCCTTCACAGACTCTAGCAATACTCACTTGGCCTTCACTTCCTTCTTCTTGTGAAATTCCAAATATACTAGATAAGTTGGGCTAGGAACCACATCCTCAACATACTCCTTGAGGTCATTCTCTTCTAATAGAAGGAGAACCCTTGCATTCCAAGACTAGAAATTGGTTGCCCCTTCCAACCTATCCTCAAGATTCAATGTATTCACCATATTGACCTTCCTGGAACAAGAATAAGAACAAGAACAAGTACAACATTGTTCCAGTGTTGTAGCCAAAAAAGTGTCTTAAGATGATCCCCTTCTCTTCAAATCCCAAGATCTGAACCCATGTCAATTTTCACATGCAAATCTATGTGACTAATTTTAGATCTAAATATTTCTTCCTAGTGATCTAACTATCATTGAACAACTTTACACTAAGATTATTGACTGAAAACATATGCAACAGAAACAACAAGATCAGAGATGATTCATCAATACACAAGAGACACAATAATTATTTTATGTAACTTTATCCAATCCTTCAAATCTGAGGACAAAAACTAGTCCTCTCAACCAATACAATATCACCAAATATGAGGACAACCTTGTCCTTACAAAACAAGAGAATATGAGGACAACCTTGTCCTTCCAATAGAAAACAGAAAACCAAACCTCAACTATATTTTGGAAATCTCCTCTGCCCACAAATCTGATGTAGACCACCTCTACGACCTGTTGAGGTCACCTGATTTCAACCTATACGAACCTACTTCTTCCCATAATAACTTGTATGGATGTAAGTGACTGTTCTCATAGAAACCCACGTACGTAAATGACTGTTCCCACTACAACCCACGTACATGTACAAAATCCTGTACATACACTTTGTACAACTCGCTCCACTCGTACAACTTCTTCCTTTTGTGGTTGCCTCTCTCTTCCACATGTGCGGTGTGCTTTTCCTTGCCAAGAATAGAAGATAGAGAGTCCTCAACCCTAGGCCAACTTTTCCACTTTAGTAGAATTTCCCTTTGCTGAAATCACCAAGCCTCCTAGCACAAGTGCAGACTCACTTATAAGGTACCACTTGTAAGGTACCAGTTGTAATATATTATTCATAAATGGGAATATCTAGCATTTACCAAGGGAACATCAAAATATTGAGAGAGAAATACCAGAAATAATAACTTTATTCAAATAAAGAAATGTTCACTTGCCTCTTCGAGGGGGTAACCTCCAACAAAACATAACTCTATTACAATACTTTCTCAACATAAGATTTCTCATACCTCCTACTCTTATTTATACTAATTCTATCTTCTAAAGAACATTCTAGAGGAAGATATTTCTAAAGGAGGAAGCTTCTATTAGGTCTTCTTACATTGACTTATTCACATTTATTTAATAGGCCTTATTAACTAATGTCAACATTTATTACAAGGAAAATATATCATGCTAACTAATGACCAATTAAGAGGGGTAAATATCAGATCCTAACAGATCACCGGGGATTAACTATTGATTTCCACCACAAAATCCTCTCCCTTAGGTATCATACAATGGACATGTCAATAACTTGATGTATGAGAATACTAGGACCGTAGGATTGTGATAGAGAGAATGACCTCTCAATACATGTGCGAGTTTTATTCTCTGGGGGCACCGCGCATGTTTCTTGTGCACCCTTGCCTTACTTCCTTTGAAGCTATTGGGACCTAATGGACCCAGGTGGGTCATACTGTCTTTGCATACATGCCCATCTGACAGGCTTCCGCCAAGAAGGAGCTACGCCAGGCACAACAAATTTTGGTAGAATCGATTGACTAACAAGTTTTTCCACGCTTAGGCCCAACTTTTCTATTTGCTCAATGGGGTTGGGGGAGGGCAATGCAATAAGCATTCATTTTGTTTCCATCAAGGGAGTAGCTATTTCCATTTTTGGCACAGGTGGATTTATGCTTTGCTGAGTGGGAAACCTTGGGACTAGTGGTGTAGGATGCTTATTTGGTAGCATAGTGAATATTAAAATATTGGATGCACGCTCCACACTACTTCTTGGCTAGCCATTGTCTTTCAGAAGGAAATGGTTGGCAACAAATATTTACCATCGATCTAAATATTTCTCGCATGGAAACTTCCATTGTCACCCATTCTTGATAATGTTCTCGATGTGCTGCCCACCATTGCACAATTATTCCTATGAGAACGATATCAAGAGCGCAAAAGTGCATCTACTGGATCCAACCCATTATACTGGTAAGATACAAACTCCTCCTCACACACTTCGACGATGATATGTGCGCAACGTCTCGTCGAGACCTCATACACTTGTTCTTCCAACTTTTCATGGCATCTTTGAAGTCAATGTCTTAATACTTAATACTTCTCCAACTCAACTCTCCATCTATGGTGGGGTTGATGTAATCCTTCCTATGCCTAGTGATATTGTAGATGTTCTCAATAATCAAGATCTGTACATTCTCATCCACCAACTCATTGTATCTATCCCCCTCACAAGGATATAGAGGTACGACCACGCGCAGGGTGTCGGTTTCAAATGACATTTTCCTCTTCTTCAAATTCAACACCGCATTATTGTCAAAGGTCCAATCAATATAGGGTATGGATTAGAGTCATCGAGAATATTTATGACCTTAAAGTCAGCCTTTGTATTCACCCCTTCTATATTCACTTCCACTTTCTCCAGCAAGCATATGGAGTAGATATTGTATTGGTTTTCCAACCGTAGTTGAATGGGTGACCAGACTAATCTTGGTTTACCCCTCACATCCCAAGAATTCTTTGGTATGATGTTCATGTCAGAACCCAGATCCAACATGAATCCATCCATATCATAACCAACAAGTTCAATGGTCATTTTGAACTCTCTTCCAGTGCACTTCTGCTTACTGAACTAACATAGATCTCATTCTGGAAGGGGGGATGATATAGTTTATTCTACCCCTTGATCCCCCATGTAGGTAGCATACATTTGTGTCAACTTTCTCATAGCATTAGGATCCTTTAGAAATTTCAAACAACAACACAAGAAAGTGCTTACTTGGTTTTCAGTCTCTGACTCATGACCTAAGTCACGTAATGCTTCTTCTCTCTCTGCATGCTTCATCTCCTCTAGGCGATCTTCCTCCATCGCTCTTTTCTCAGTGTATCGCATATCCTCCTATTAGTGTGGTTGTTCTAATGACCTGGGTGTCACACGTTGTATTTCTTTGTGCACACAAACTTCCTCCAATGACCTTTGCATCACACACTATAGTTCTTCACAAGCACAATCCTCCTCTAGTGATATCTGGGTCTCGCATTGTACCTCTTCACAGATCTGAGCTTCCTCAAGCGACCTTTCTGTCTCCCACTACACTTCTTATCGGATCTGAGCCTCCTCAAGTGAACTTTGTGTTGTGCACTACAACTCTTCGCACACTTATTCCTCTTCCATGGTACTCTACGCTTTTGCAAAGAAACTTCTTTTGGTGGGAAACATCAAACTTGGGAGAGGGATATGATGCTTTCCTGATATTCCCCTTCGAATTCTGACATGAGCCTTCCACATGCTCGAAGTTCACTCCTTATTGGGTTACTACCTAGACATCAACCTCTTCATCCTTCTTCTTATTCTTGTGTGGCTCTGCATGCACCATGTTGCAATTTGTCTTCTTGTATTCCCACTTTTTCAACAAGTCGGGGAAATCTTCAATGACATGATCACGACTATAGTAGTATGCACAAAGCACACGCGGTTTGGTACAAAACTTTGATACATGACCAATTCCTCCACAATTGAAACGAGTAGGGGCCTGCCTCCCCCTCCTCCATATCCACATACATGACTGCACCCATATCCACCTCTAGGACCTCCTTGGTATCCACCTCTTTGAACACCACCACTATCACCACACTTATGTTCTACTTATACCTGAAATGCATTGTGGGTATTTTCTCGCATTGGCTAGAGTGACCGACAATTGTTTACATCATGTCCCACAGATTTAAATAAATCACAAAATGGATTATGGTGCATCTTTTGATACTCCTCCAAATTTGGGAAGCAGGGTGGCACATGGCCCCACTCTTTGCATATCTCACACCACTCTGCCTATCCAATTGGAAATGGACTTGGTACACCCAACGTCACATATTTCAGGAGTATAGGGCACTTGTCCCTGTGATTCCCCTCAGATCAACATGTGGTATACCATATGTGCTCGTGCACGAGTTTTATCTTCACCATGTCTCACAACTGCATTGTTAGATTGGCCAGTTGTGATTGCACCTGCGCCAGTATGGACGATGTCTTTGCCCCTCCTGGAGTTGACTCTAAGCGCATCACGATATCCACTAACTCTGCTTGAGTCATCACCTTCTGCTGGTTGAGCGAGACTCATATATGGGGGAGTATCCCAACAATAAACCATTCCCTATGATGTATGTCCTAGATATAGAATGTCAATGTATCCAACAAAATATCGAACTGCTGGTCATAATGCCACACATTTTCTCCTTCTTTCTACTTTATCTCCTTGATCTCTCTGATACACTGAGACTATGAATTAGGATTTTGAAATTAATTAAGTAGGTATTGCTTAATATTTATTAGGGACCTTGCTTGTCCTGCCGTTGCAGTGGATTTATACTTCATATACCACGTCAAGGCTCTATCCTTGAACATAGTCTCTAGTTGTGCAATCTTTGTTGCATTGTTTTTTATTCTCTTCATAGACCATATCGCTTCACATGTGAACCAATGTTGTTCTGTGTCATCTCTACCCATTCCCTGGAACACGGGTAACCTTAGGGTACTATCTTGATTCACCATCTTCAACCATGAACTAACTCCTCCGATTTGACTTTCAGGTGTTGAAATCCTCAACACTAATCCTCCTCTTGGTGAACTCACTAACTTCGACTTCTTATTCACTCATCTCTTCTCTTATTTCTTCTCCTACTCTTTCTCCTACTCCAATCACCTCACTATTTGTTGTTCTTTCTTGTTGATTACAAATGCATAGGGGGGGGTGGTTCAAAGGGGGGGTTCAGTCCATCTTCTTCTGACATTTATTGTGAGGGCACCCAAAGAATATCCTACCTATATCTACACAAGAATATACACTATCACTAATCCTTCCCCCCCAACACTAGGGGATCCTCTATCTTCCTCTACTTCACTTGAGCCTCTACTTTATGCCTCATCTTCCTCCAAGGTTGCGGCAGTCTGAAACAACCAAGGGGGTCTAGAATTTATCACACATGCCCCTACTACTTCTATGACTATTGGTATCCCCACTAGACACCCTACTCTCAATGCCATACCTCTTTACATGCCTATCCTCATTTTTTATCCTCCCTGGAACAAAATGCTCTTCCAAAATACCTCCTGGTGCGGTATCCTTTCATTTCAATATGGGCATGAACCCTTGTCACGCACCCCTAGATAAATTCCTTCCACTCCTCTGTTCCACTTTCCTCCTTAACTCAACTCTTCTTGCGTATTTCTTGGATCTTTTTCTCCTCTTCTCCTATGGGTCCATCCCATTCCTCACCTCATATCAACAACTTATGGACCCTGCATAACGAATCCAAATCCTACCTCATTTTCCCCCATATTTTCACCCTTCCAGCGCTAGGGGAGTCTACTCAACCATCCTATCGGTCTCCATTTACATCAACCCTTTCTCCATGATCATCATCTTTATCTAGCCTAAGATTTTTTCTAGGCTTCGCTTTCTCAGGCCTTCTGCAAAATTTATTTCAACGTCGCTGAAAGAGTCAGTGTATTCAACAAAAAATTCAATGATATATCCCTCCTTGACTTGAGAAAAATAGAAATCAATGGCTTGAGTCCACTTATTGTCCAATGCCTTCATCCTCTCAAGCATGGCTTGATCCCAACTGATCTGGATTTAGGAGCAGAACGAACTGATTAACAAACTGAATACAATAAAGACAAAGAAACAGAGAACAACACAAATATCCAGTGAACAACATCTTCTATTGAATAAATGAAATAGGATGAAATTGTAAAACTGTAGAACTGAAACAACTTGCTCGAATGGTGGTAGCTATCTATGAGAAGAGATGTGGCTTCTACGTGCATCTGTCTGAGAAGAATGATTACAATGAGGCTCCAGAGGCCTGTTTAACATTACTCATGAATGCCAAAACCCTAGACATACAAAAACCTAGACATCCAAAAACCTAACCCTAGGAGGTGAAACAACAAAATTCATGTGGGCCCTGATGGGTAAGTTAGTACCTCAACTTACCGTGGTCATAAAGTTTGCATACGACCTCCGTTTTAGGCGCGTGATAGCCCATTGGAAAGGTATTTTCGAGAACTACCCATTACACTATCAAACTCTGACTTCGTCTATAGTTTGACTATGGAAAGCCAAAAAAACATTGTTTATGGCCCCAAAATGACCTTGGAAGTACATAAAGATGTGCTAACATGAAAACATCCAAAATAAGCCAGTTGGATTAGGTGGGAGGCCACTAGTCTCCACTTGGAAGATGTGTAGGGATTCAAACAACCCCGAAAGTGTAGAACCCACAATTACAAAGAAGTACAAAAGAATGTGCTGAACTAAAAAATTCCAAGAGGAGCCAGTTGGAATAGGTGGGTGGCCACCAATATCCACTTGGATCACCAAACCACTGGTTCTAGTGGCCACAAGGCAGAATTTGTAGCAATTTGACTTTTCAACCATTCATACAACAAACATGGAAATTCAACAAAGAAAATCTCATGCATATCAATATAGAGATACTTATCTTTCCATCACTTCACATCCACTCAGACCTTGAGTTTCTCACTGGGAAAACTCATGTTCCTTTGCAGTTAACAAGTCTTGAATCTCCTCCCAAGATGGATACCACCTCATTTCTTGCCTTCATATTTGAATACAAGACTTTAATGTCCCAATAATAAAACCATTTGTGGGTCGTTTTACGCTTGTGTGAATCCTTCCTCATGCTGGGGGGTTTAGACCCAAGGTTCGTCTAGATTTGACCAACAAAACCCCCAAAGCATAGGCATATGAAGAGGGTCTCACTTGAGACACAATGAGGATCACAAAGACCATAAGGTCTTGTGTAGAGGATGAAGGACTAGACATACATAGATCCATCTGGGATAACATTCATACATTCCATAACTGACAAACTACTGCTGAAAATAAGTAAAAAAATACACACACATATCCAAATACCACATAAGGAACACAAAATAGATAAAAAACATTGCAGCTTTATTACCATTGTAATTCTCTCACAACACAAGCATGCATTCAAAAAATCATATGTGGCAAAAACAAAGTCTATGCCTCTTTGGATAAGCTTCCAAATATACAATATACTGCGCCATGCACATTCTTTCGGATCTTTAGATCCATTACATAATTAGACTCATACTCAAAAGCATTACAACATTACAATATTACATAGACTCAAAGTGATCTATTCAACAATGGAAAATAGAAATGACCCAATGAATCAGTCACAACCAATGTCAACCTTCTCTTTGTCACC
>JASDQU011401198.1:10154-22201 GCA_032191745.1 Picea mariana
CAATGGAGGACACTATGTCTTATAAGTGTTTTGAGGCACTAGTAAGCATAGGTAGTCGAAGACTAAACCTAGCCTATATTCCTAATATGGTATCAAGAGAGGAGGTTTTGGTGATATCATCTCCAAAATCAACCATGGCTAAGTGAGACTAAGCCAATGATATAAGGGAGTATACTCTAGCTATCATCAATATTTTTTAATCAATAAGAAGAACCATCTAGGTATATAAGCTTGTATCCCTCTCATATCAATAACAAATAGAAACATAGGGTTGAGGATTCACACCTTGTCTTGATGAAGGGGTTATCAACTAGATTAGAATGTTACATAGGTAACAAAGAAGAATGGTTTGATATAAGTGCTAGTGGGGAAAATCCACGTATTACTATAATGGGTCAGAATATAGGTAGAGGACTAACTTCCCTTAAAAGACAATCCTAATTCTAAACTACCCCAAAATATTTGAACTCAAAAGACAAGAGAAGGAAAACTGGATGTACCTTAGGTCCTATCATCTGATGTAAACTTCTGTCACCTTTGTAGTTTCTTGTATTTTTGGTCTCCTCCCAAAGATGACCTGCAAACAACTTGAGAAACACAAAGCTACAAGATATACTATATATACTTATCAAATTTAGTGTTAAGATATAAATCTAGATGCATAAATCAAATGAAAGCAAATAAACACAATGTTTGGGACATAAAAATAACTCTTTTATTCAAATGTGAAGATTACAATGATTACAATCTTCTTGATCGAAAAAACGCTCCATGAACCAGGCTCGAGATCCTCTTACTACTTCTCAAAGTGCATCATTCCCATGTCACCTCTCAAAATCAATTGATCTCTTTGGAAAAGGGGAAGAGATTGTATACGGAGAAAAGGTTGAAGAGGGAATGTTGAGGCCAAATCTCAGAAAGGGCTGCAAAACTTGGGCTGGAAGGGGAAGGGATTTTGGAAAATTTTCTATGTTCTCTTCCTTGATTTTGAAATGAGACCCCAAGACCTCCTTTCATATGATAAAAATATAGTTAATCGGTTTGGAGACGGGCTACAAGGGGAAAAATGGGTGGGAAACCGACTATAGCCCGTAAAATCTACTGAATTTGTTACAACTTTTTATTTTTTGTAACTTTTGGAGATAAACGCAGGTTATTTAGCATGCATATCATGTATGTACTTGGGTTGTCTAGTCTGAAAATAGCGTATGTACGTGGGCAGTAGTGCAGTAAGGCGCGTACATGCTCCAAAAAAGGGTTTTTTAAGAGAGAGTCTCAACAATAGTTTGGAAAATTGTGCAAGTAGAAGGGACAAATCCATGTATGCATAGATAGATCATTTTGGGGTTATAACAAATCCCCCATAATGTGTGAGGTCATAAGAGCAACTGATGGCTGAAACACATTAAAATAACTTTACCAGTGGGAATGCACGAAGTCGAGTGAGCTCGGGACCAGAGTTCGGGAGCACGTCATCTGCAATATAATAATAATCTTTATGAGGCAGGCATACCCATGCTCGGTATGAAATAATCATGGCTTCCAATCAAGTACACTATATATCCATGTCATATAAATGTTTATATAAAGTGTAGCCGCGAGCAATACAAAACAAATCTACATCTCAAAATCACTCGATGATATTCAAGTACAATATAATATGAATCTTCAAGAAGTGTGGACGCCTGCGACTGGAGATGAGAACACCATAGCTCGAGAAACAACTTCAATATCTTCAACAACTCACTACTCTAATGCCTTCGACAAACCGTCAGAAAAAAACTAGAGGATCTCAATGATCAAGCATATAACTTCATCGATTTTGAATATGGACTTGACTGGACTCTCAGGATGGCCAACTCATGAAAGTCAAGAGACAAACTGCAGAAAGTCTGACTCAGGTTGAATAAAACTTCCCTTGGACAAAAGAACGAAAGATGATCAGACTCAGGAAATGTAATATTGACATAGGTCTATGATGCAGGAGGAACCACAGACTCTCCATATGTTTGGAAGAGTAACCAAATGGAGGAGGACAGAACTCTATGTAGCGAGAACAACTTCCTAATGTCATACTAGATCCCAATTCTTTATGAGAAAAGAGAAGGATGTTCTTCGTCCAAGGGAGACTATCTTGCTGCCGAAAAAAGAGTGTATATTTCCCATCCCCTCTTTTTGGAATATTTGATTTTTTTGACTTTTTCAAATTTTTAATGAGCTTGAAAAAGAATAAAAGAATGTTGCGTTACAAAGGAGAAACGAGTGTCATAGGCAAGAAAACTAGTTTCAGATGCATGGAACATACTAATGCTTAGTGCAAGGAGACATGTGTAGGATAAGAACACTCGGAAAAATTCCTCCATTGGTCAAGGTGTCAAATCGTGGAGGAAAAAAATGTTGCAAGGCTTGCGTTTAAGGAATTCTTTAAAGGTTCAATTGAGAGCAACATGGAGCCGACATTAGGCCAAAGACACAAAGATGAGACATGCAATGCAATTAAGCATGACACAACAAGACTCCTTCCATGCAAAGTTTTACGAGCCCAGAGAAGGTAAGCTCGGTGGTTTTTTCATGTTTAGAGAGTTTGAAAAAATGCTAAAAAATACTCCAAAGAGTTCATTTTTCACAATTAGTCTAGTTGATTCGAAAAAGGGTTAAACTTATACCGAAAATATGTCTCTTCAATACCATTTTAACGACTGTGATTGAGACAAGATCACTTGGCTATCTTTTCAATTTTAAGAAGTTTGAAAAGGGCTTAACTATGGACTCACATATTTTTTCTTGTTTTAGACTCCTTAGCCCGGAAATTTATAAAATATAACTTAGGAGAACTCTCCCGGCGAGACGAATCTCTCGAGGCATACTGTTTTCCGAAATAATCTACTGGCTGGAAAAAGGGTTAAACTCATGCCAAGTATATGTTTTTTCTGAACCAATTGAACGAGTGTGAAAGGAACAAGGTCACTCATAAATTTTTTCATATTTAGGGAGTCTGAAAAGGGCCTAACTATGGACTCCAAGGGGGTTCCTTTTTCGTAAGTAATCTCCAGTGCCTGAAAAAGAGATAAACCAAAACCAAGGAGAATGTTCCTTTTCTTAAGATTTAGTCCCTCGTGCCTAAAAAAGGGTTAAAATTATGCCTGAGAATACTCTCTTAGCGAACCGAAGTTCCTAGGGTATACCTTTATTCATAAAATTAGTCATCCGGACCGAAAAAGGTGTAAACTACCGTCAGACAGATTTGCCTTCAAATTTAAGTTTGGCGATCATGAAGGGAAACAATATCGCTTGGAAATATTTTCAACTTTTGAGAGTCTCAAAAGGGCTTAAACAAGACTCCAAGGGGGCTTCTTTTCTCAAATAATCTAGACAAGATTGAAAAGAATAAATGTAGTCTCATTGGATGTTTCTTTCAAAATTTAAGCGATCTTGAAAGACAACAAACCATGCTCATTAGGGAGTCCTGCGGGTAAGGCCAAGAATGTTGATTAGAGAGAAGAATGAGGCTTCAATATGTAATTAAAGCATGACTAACAAGGACTCCCAAGCCTATGGAAAAACTCGTAGCATGGATGTCAAAATTCAGCAAAGGATCTACCTAGGGAATCCATGTAGAGGTAGTCTCTACCACCTAATTATGACACTTCTAAAGCAACTGGGAAGGTTTTGTGTCACACTTTGGTGGGATTGATCCTAAGGCCAAATGAACCAAGAAACAGATAATGAAAAAATGCAAGTAGGGAAAAACCTAACCTGTATGCCAGTTTCGAGGTCAATACCTGTCAAAATGGATCAATATGATGAACAAATGTCAAAGAAAAATGTCTCCAAGATCCTGCATATAATGCCAACAACACTCATCCATAAGTTGATAGATCCAATATAGATAGAAACTTCGGAAAATAAGAGGTGCTACTGAATACAAAACTTGAAAACAACAAACCTAGATTGTACAATATGGTACAAGACACCACATAGCCTTATGACTCATGCATAGTACTGGTTCAAGTAGAGCCCGTTGTTGGGCTCTGACCAAGAGTCTCTTAGATAGTCAACCTAGAAAGTCTCCCAAAAGGGAAGAAAACACAAAGCACAGTGTAAGTCTTCCCATGGTATAGAAACCGTAGTCATGGCTTCAAGGATAGCCTCATCCGAAGTCAATTCAAATACAATAAATCACGTGAACGAGGAGGGTCGACAGTCCCGAAGGGAGAAGAAAACTAACCATATTCCATATGATGATGAAGGTTTTGGACAGGACTGGAAGATTCTATCAGAGAAGAATCACAAGCAAAAGGGCTTGAGGATATACAAATAACAAGATCAGACTCAAAATGAAACTCAAGATCACTCGGACCAAGAGGGGGAAGCAAGGGATCCCATTCCCCATTGGATAAACCAATGGATCAATTGTTGAGACCAAGTCTCGAGAAGGAAAACATGAGTGAACAATTTCTTGCTCAGGATCAATTGAACATCGAGGATAAGACGCCACATAATTTATCTGTGGTGGGGTAGAGTCTACATGAACACTAGGAACATATAAAGGGGCATCCTAAACTAACGTCAAATTAGGATGGTTATTATCATATGCCAATTGTTTAATAGTGACCATGCTTCCATTGTGAGGGTTTCTTTGTTTATGGTGTCTGCCCAAATGTTTCTGTTACAGAGAAAAAAGGAAAAAAACCTTCCCATATTCCAAAAATGGTCCTTACAGCACAATATGGGCCTGCAACTATGTCAATCTGGCAACAAGCTTTGGTGTGTAAGTTTCAAGGTTAATAAGTTAGCATCCTCCCTTACTCCAGAACTATGATTACTTGATGGCCTTCCCTGTTTTAAAGTGGATTCCTTGGGTTTTGTGGTTACTTTACTTGTAGGCTGATGATGCATGTGTACTATGCACAGTGTGGGTGGTCATCCCATTGATGTTGGCAATGCTATCACAACAATAATTGTTCCACTCTAAGTAACTTGTTTCTTTCTCTGCTATGCTCTTCTCTAAGTGATTTATTTGTTGGAAAAAGTGGCTTGAGGTATTGGGCTACAAGAATACGTCAAGCTTCTCTAGGAAGAGTCATGAGGTGCTCTATGAGGTGATTTATTTATGTGCTTATTTATAATATTTTTTCATTATAGAACCAATTATATTTAGGATAAGAGGTTGTTACAACATATGATCCTTATTTTAAGCCACGTGTTGATTTTTTCTTTCATGGAAGTGTTACTCTTCTAATGCTCACAATTTTCAATATTTTGTAACTAACCAAGCCTTTGTGAGGTGTGAGGTTGTGTTAATTTGATAAGCATTATTTCTATTATAATATGGTTTGTTGAAACATAGGTGTTGTTATTGGTAAAGTGGAAACAATTGTTTTTCAATTTGCAAGTGCTTTAAAGAAGTTAAAAGGAGTTGTGCCATCTTGGGCCCAAATAAAAAAAGAGAGTATGGTTAAGGAGAAAGAAAAACATGGAAAACACAAAAAAACAAGATGAGACCTTGGGTGATTCATATGAACTTGCTCTAATTTTGATGGTGTCTTTTATGAATAAAAAATTCAATTTTTTTAAATGTACAATGTTGCCACAATCATTGTGCACAGATTACATAACCTTTATGAAATATCCATAGATACATAACTAAGCCTTTGAGAGAAGAAACAACAAATATATATATGACAAATAAAGCTTCTTGGCACACAAACTATCCACAAACTAACAATGTGTGTACAGAACGAGAGGAAATGTTTATTTTTTATTTATTTTTTAAATACCAATAGGTTGTCAGTATTTCGACATCCCTCCCATCGTTGATATAGCATGAACGTCGGAGATATAGACCCCTCGTTAGTCTTCCGACGTTCCTTTTTCGACGTCATGTGAAGCGTCCCTCCCATCGTTGATATAGCGTAAATGTCGGAGATACATGGCACATCGTCGGTATTGCGATGTCCCTTGTTGCAATGACGTTTCTCTACCGACATACCATGCAATGTCCCTCCTGTCGCTGATATAGCGTAAAAATCGGAGATATAGGCCCCTCAGCGGTCTTACGACGTCCACTGCGGGTCTGTGATGGCGCATGTTCGACTCAATGGATGTCTATTTTTTGATGACATAAACATCAGAGATATGGGCCCCTCGTCGTTCTTACAATGTCCCCTATGGCATCGCAAGTGAGACGTTCTAGCATCGTGGTTGCGACGTCCATAATGGGCTTGGACAGTGAAAGCAGAGATGGCACGTGTCCACTAGAAACATTGCACTGTAGACGATATATGGGTCATCGATATACTGATATCATGTGAAATGAAGTTTGAGGGGATCTGATGTTTGTTGTTTTCCCAACAATATAAAGTGGCAATTTCTACGAACACACCATTAGAAAATGACCCAAATGTACTAGTGACTTAGTAAGCAAGTGAAAAAAAAATCAAGTCTCGGTGCTTTTAAAATGTTTCACTGATTCCTTCCAAACCCAAGAATAATCAATGAGAAAGGTTCTATACAGATTGGAACCAGTCAAAGGAGTACACATCATAGTAAATGTAATCACGGGTGATTGGCGGTTATAACCATTAAAGGACGAGAGAATTTGAAAAACTAGAGCAGCTAAATAATCATTGTCGTCAGTAGTTGATGGAGATAAGAGGTGTGGATAAAGGTGAGATACAACCTCCGACGAAGATAAAATGTGATTAGTTTCTTAAATTTAATTAAAGAGATTAAGCTTGACCAAAAACTCCTTTTAACATTCATTTATCTAATTGTTGGATGCTAATTCTTTCTTCATTAATGCCAATGAGACGTTGAGATAGCCATAGGGGGGAATTTTTCCAAGCCTAATATCAATGGTGGTGGATTAATTGAAGACAACCCAATTCATGTAGTCCGTAGGATGAGTAATGCGTAATCACTAGACAACAGAAGAAATGTCATTGTCGACGGGTAGTGTAGGTAAGAGAGAGTGTGCAAGGAAAATTCCAATGACGAAAAGATATTGTCAGAGGAGCTTGGGTTGAGGTTCCTAAGAAAAGGTGGGTAGGTTTGGGGGTTTCAATATGGATAAGGATGAAAAAAAAAATGGTAGGGGAAGAAGGTGAGGGGATCAATAGAACTTATTGGCTCAAATAGGGGATTTTTGAGGAGAAAACTCAATTGCATTTATGGTGTTAGGTTGTCAGTTTGGGCATCATGACTTTGTAGTGAATTAAGTTCTTAGACCCCCCTATTCTATGAACCCTTCTCAAGATCTACTTCTAGTTACCCTTCTTAGACCTTTGGTTTAGATTTTTCTATGTATTTTCCCAACTTATTTATAATAGATTCTGGTGATTGATCATTGTAGCAATGGCGAAAAGGTGAGGGAGATGCACCTAGACTAGGACAAAGGTTGGGACATCTACTCCTGGGATGAAATATAGGGTCCATCTATTCAAGAACATTCCCTTGGGCCCCTTCATCCATGTTTTCTAGAGTCATTGTTCCATTTCTTGTGGTGAGTACCAAATTCCCATGACTTTCCTATGAGAGACCTTTATGAGAGTGTTAGGGATTTCTTTCTTGGAACAAGGGGTGACAAATTTACTATAGTTATTTGATCTAGTTTCCTAATAAAGAATGATGAAGGTGGATTGTTTGGAGCGATTTTATTGTTTGTTGTTTTGACAAAGGTCAAATTCCAAAGGTGTCATAAAAGAAGGACAAAGCGGGGGAGGGAGATCTAGGATTGCTCCCTCTTCCTACCAATGTAGTTATGTAAATGAATGAAACCCTAGGGGGTTAGATCCTTTTGGGGGAAATCATGCTCATTTCTCCTAGCATCATTTATGTTTTTTCCTTTTGGGGGAAATCATGCTCATTGCTCCTAGCATCATTTATGTTTTTTTATTGTATGGTAGATTAAATGCTTAAATGGAGAGAAAATAACATACATTTTAAGAAAGGGATTTTTTTAGTATGGTAGTAGCAAGACATGTCATGAGAACAATACATGTCATAGTTGGGTAAAAGCACAATTCATGGTCACACTACAACACAAGTCATGCTCGTACATGTTGTGAAGAAGAGGGCTGTTGTGAGGAATAAAGCTTTACTGAGGAGTGACAATGGCTTGTAGGTTGAGCTTCATTATATATATTTGGTGAATTCTCGATCGAGCAGAGATTCTCCAACAAGAATATAAATATGTTCAATTGAGAATATGTAAATCCTTGATCAAGGTTTTGTTTAAAATTGCTTTTAATAGAATCATTAGAATCTTAATTAAGAATTTTAAAATACTTATCAATTTTTTATTTTTTTTTTAATGTTGAATCCTTATTAGTTCTCAGCTTATTTTTTTCCTTTTATCCAACATTTTCTTAACAATAAAATTAGATTCACAAATTTATTTGTTCAAAAAAAATTGATTAACATAAAACATTTTTAATTAAATAGGTTGACAAATTTTAATTTTAAAATGCTTATAAAAAAATTTAATTTTTTTATTGAATCCTTATTAGCTTATTTTTTTCCTTTCTTAAAGGAAAATTAGGTTGGCAAATTTATTTGTTAAACAAGAATTGATTAACATAAAACATTTTTAATCAAATAGGTTGACAAATTTATTTGTTGAAAAAAAATCCATTACCATAAAACATTTTTAATCAAATAGTTTATAAATTTAAAAAAGTACCCATCCATTTTTGCTAATATGACAATAAAATGCATTTGGTATTATTATTTGAATTCCTACCCTCTTCACATCAATAAAAAACTTTCACTAAAAATTAAAAAGATTGTTAATCAAATAAGTTATAAAATTAAATAATTTATAAAATTTAAAAAGGTAAAATGCATTTAGTATTATTATTTGAATCCCTACCCTCTTCATATCAATAAAAACTTTCACTAAAAATTAAAAAAAAATTAATCAAATAATTTATAAATTTTAAAAAGGTACCCATGTTTTTTTTGTGAATATGACAATATAATGCATTTAGTATTATTATTTGAGTCCCTACCCTCTTCACATCAATAAAAACTTTCACTAAAAATTAAAAAGAGAAAACTAGCCTAAGAGTGTCTCTTTGTCAATATGTCAAATTAGCTGAACCAAAATTTAGCTTCATCCAATAAAAAAAATTATAATCAATTTAGATTCATATAAAAACTAAAAAAAATAATATTAAACCATGATTCAAAGCTTACAAGGATCAATGAGAGTGTGAGCATCCAAAAACAAGTGAATGTGATTATAAATTGCTTTATCAATGATACAACCTTTTCCGCTTATTAAAAAATCCAACTAGCCCCATAAATTACAAGGTCAGGTCAACTATATTGTTACAATCATATACATAAATTGGATTAACAATAAAGTTGACCTATATATAGTATAATATTTGCATATAGAGTATGTGAGATAGTATTCTATTCCAAAAGGGGGCAGATATTGCCTTTTATTAAGAGGGCTATTTAACAATTTTCAATGTGTTAAGTATGCCACGTGGACGATTAAGAAACATGAATTATTATCATAATTATTAGAAGCTTGTAAGGGTTAGTTGTTTTGTAAGTATATAAAGTTTACAAATGCTTTTCGTGCTTTTATATATAAAATAACTGCTTTTATATATAAAATATATATAAGTATATTGGAATATTTTTACCAACCAAATTAGGTGGCTAGGTTAACGAAATGGAAAATGTGCACCCACCACCCGACACATCAACTCGTCATGCCATACGTTTGTTTACTGACCCCTCCAGATTAACGAATTTCTGTACAAGTTCGAACATTTCAAGCAATCACACAGCTGAGCTGACCTGACCTGCACGAGATATTTGATGTGTATATCCAAACCTCATGATCGCTTTACAGCTAAAAGCAAGAACAGTGACGCATTTTTTCAATTTTCAAAGGATTGTTTTGTTATAATGACAAAAAATTTAAAGATTTGAATCTGATAATTGTACTTTAAAGCTTAATCATGAATCTTACATGGACAATGGATATGGTTGGTGTTTGCATTTATTATTTTAATTCAAAGTGGTTTAAATTCGAAACAGATTGATGCGTCAACGCCAAGGTTTGGGAAAATCAAGCCGTGAATTCTTGCACGTCTCTTAGTGTCTAGAACAAGCAATCCGAGAAATTCAATCCTCGATATTGAATTAGCTTCAAGTCTAACATGACTGTCAGATTCTGAAAATTCAATGGAACTTGAGACGTCCCGTGCTTCTTCGGCATAACGCGGGCGGGCTTATTTCATGGGAAATATGCAAAAAAGGAACAAAATTACATATTTATGCCGTGATTCCTCGGAGGTCACAGGGATTTGGCGATTCATAGATATATATGTATATATGTATTCACAGAAGAGTATATACAGCCAATTCGT
This sequence comes from Picea mariana, assembly GCA_032191745.1. Classification (NCBI taxonomy): domain Eukaryota; kingdom Viridiplantae; phylum Streptophyta; class Pinopsida; order Pinales; family Pinaceae; genus Picea; species Picea mariana. The sequence goes on from JASDQU011401198.1 coordinate 20,546, forward strand.
ATCGTTGTTATCGATATTTATCCAATTAAACGTGTGATCGGCGGACATTGATTGCTTGGCTTGATTGGGAAGTATTGCAAAATAAATCAGTACGTAGAGTGAAAGAGATGAACTGTTCGTTTGCCAGCGGAAATGGATGCGGAATCACAATGAAGAGGAGTGGTGGGGATTCGCATGCAGAAGAAGCTGGTGATTTGTTGGTTTCATAATGTGATGGAAGATCTATAAATTGAAGTGACACCTTGTTGGTCCACAATCCACAAGGCCCWTCYCTCTTGCTTGGGAATTTAACAAGCACAGGAAGTTGGAACCCAGAGAGAGTCAGAGMAAAAGCTTTCTGATTCTGTTAATGAGATTCATGGAGAATTTTGTTGCTGTATTGTTTTGTATTGGGATTGGGGTGTTTCTTAATGGGGGATCCTTAGTTCAATCGGCCGGCTCCTTCCCCTGCGATCCCAGCACTGGGCTCAACTTGTTTCAATTCTGCAACACCTCGCTRCCCATTGGAGACAGAGCGAAGGATCTCRTTGGACGTCTGACTCTGCAGGAGAAAGTGCAGCAGCTGGTCGATCAGACCAGTGCCATTCCCAGGCTTGGAATTCCTGTGTATCTATGGTGGTCTGAGGCTTTGCATGGCGTGTCGAATGTAGGTCACGGAACACATTTTGGAGGCTCAATTCCTGGAGCTACCAGTTTTCCTCAACCAATACTCACGGCTGCTTCCTTCAATACTACTTTATGGAAAACGATCGGCCAGGTTCGTATTGGGGCCAGTCCTGGAATTTCAAATTCAACTGTGAAGTGAAAATTTGGTGAAGTTATTTGGTTTTTATGCCCGTTATTTTATGTTTTTGCATGTTCATGGGTGTCAATTTTTTTTGCTCTTATATACACCTTAATTTCTGAAACTTCAAAACTTCAAAAGAAGAAATACTATCTGAAACTTCAAAACTTCAAAAGAAGAAATACTATTGTTTTCGTGAGGAAATAGAAGTATAGCTAAAGCATTTCCATCAATTTTTTTACAAATGGCAAGCCAACAATAGTGGCTGGGCTCAAATTTTACCTTTGAGTAAATCAGTAAAATGTATAATGTATGTAAACAAACTAGGAGTAAGGCAACATCAAATTTCATTTACTCTTAAAACTAACCTTTGTCAAGTCTGTAGTAATTTTTGTCAAGTCTGTAGTAATTGTAGGTTTCAGAAACCTTAAGATAAGTACCCACCAGAAATTATGACTGATACCTTACCCAATGAACCTTAGTTTTGACTGGTTTGAATTTTACATGCTGTTAAATGTTAACGTTAACGTGCAGATTTGGTATCTAACTGTCAAATACATCTTAAAATGACCCAAAAAAAACGTCTTGTGAGACGTCAATTCCAGGCCTGATTGGGCCGCTTCCTGTTTCTAATTTCTAACCAGTTTACTGCATCTCGGTCCAGGGGGATAGATCATAAATTTCTCGCATGCGATGAATCTCGTTCGATTCTAACCGAATCAATCCCCATCAAAGGACAATTGTACCACAGTGGTGATTATTAACATGTGCTGTTTTCAACTCATGCGGCCTCGCTGATCTCATGAGTGTGCTGTGCTGTGCAGGTTGTATCGACGGAGGCGCGGGCTATGTATAACGCGGGACAGGCCGGG
>JASDQU011401198.1:32934-45765 GCA_032191745.1 Picea mariana
AACTTAGGATAAGTGCGTTTTGTGGGTTTGCCCAAGATTTCTCTGTCTTTATCACCATGGGGGTTAAACATCAAGCCTTTAAACCTCAAAGTTATGGTTCAACATTGATCATCATGCTTGCTTTATTGAGATAAAGCAAACTACCCTATGCTCTAACCTAATTACCTATGACAATTAGCCTAGATTAAATTGTTGGACTAAGAAATTACTCTATCCTGGGGTTATCTGACCAAGATTAGGCAGTTTGGTCAAATTTATTCACTAGCTAACCTAAATCACCTGGCTAAGATTAAACAGTTTAGCCAAGCTTATTCACTACTCCTATCAACATCAATTTAAAAGAATTTGGCCATGCTTAAACGGTATGGACCAAATCATTGTTATTGCATGGGGCTCTATTGAATTTCTTTTATGCCCTCTTTTATTCTTTTTCTTTCTTTTCTTTTTCTTTTTCTTTTCTTTTCTTTTCATTTTTTTTTTTCTCAAATTATTTGCAGAATGAAAAATCATTTGACAAACAAAAACACTAAAGATATAACATTTCAGTCACCAGTTGATCCTATAAATTATAGGGTTATAACAATGGCTCCACCTGTGGATGGTACTCTCCTTGTGAAGTGCCAAGAATCCTGTCTCCTGATGTTCTGAAAAACTTTCTCCATAGTTGCCTTTGTTGCTTGATTGGTTTTATTCTTGAAAATTAGAAGATAATGTTCAATGGCTTAGGGCCTTCTCTACGGGCTTCAACCATATGATCAAAGTTATTCACTCAAAAACTTGTAAGCGAAATGAAAATGGTTTGTACAATGGAAAGTGTGACTGCAGGTCCCTACTGAGGAGGTGAATAGTGCTTCAACATTCTGCCATTTACAAGTCCTCCTAGCAGATTTGTCCCGTCGTTGTTGTTGAGCAAGAAGTCATTATTTCCTATAGCTTGAATCATGTAAGGTCCCTTCCATAGACTATCGAATTTTCCATGCTTCCCCTTATCCTCATTATAGGCATCACATATTAGAACCAAGTCACCTAGCTCAAAGTCATCTTCTTTAGTTCTTTTGTCAAAGATCTTTTTAATGCTCTCTTGGACAACCTGAGTTTTGTTGTATACTTCTTCTCTGGATTGTTGCAAGTGGATCATCTGGTTTATACTTCTTTGGGAACCGTTCTGCTCAGCCTGCATCTCTTGCAACAATTTCATTACAAGAATTCCTAAGGAAGTGGGAAAAACTACTTTAGTGCCATAGACCAGTTGATACAGTGACATATCAATTGACCTCTTGGTGGTCAATCTATCGGCCCATAGTGAGAAAACCATCTTGTTATGCCATAACTTTTTGTTTTCTTGCAAAGTCTTCTTAATAATGTTCACCAAGGTCTTATTGGATGACTCTGCTAACCCATTTCCCTGAGGGTAATAAGTTGTGGAATGACCCAAACCAATATGATATTGGTTGCAAAAGTCTATGAGCTTCTTAGATCGGAAAGCAACTACATTGTTAGTTATAATCTTTCTAGGACAACCAAAATGGGACAAGATATTATTTTCAAGAAATTTAATAATGACAGAATCATTAGCTTGCCTGTTTGGTACAACTTCGATCCATTTTGTGAAATAGTCTGTAGCAGTAAGAATCCACCTGTGGTGGCCCGAAGAAGGAGGATGTATTTCTCTGATAAAGTCTAATCCCCATTGCTGGAAAGGAGCTTCAATAGAGATTGGTTGCAAGGGAAAAGGAAGGAGCTTCTTTTTACCCTCGAAAACCTGACATTTATGACACGAAGTCACTTTTTGCCGCACATCGGTGAACAACATAGGCCAATAGAACCCATCTCTGAGAATTTTGTTAGCTGTGGTCTTCCAGCTCAGATGACCACCATAGTCTCCTGCATGAAAATCCTGCAATACTTTGTCAACTTCATCTTTTAACAGACAAATCAACAAAATACCTCTAGGATCCTTCCAATATAGATTTCCTTCTAGAATGCAAAATTTTAATGCTTTCAATTTCAAAAACCTAGATTTAGTTTTGGTCAGACCAGGGGGAGCTTGTAAGTTATGCAAAACAAATATCAGGTCTGCATACCATGGAGAGTTCATAAATAACTCTTTCACGCTTGGAGTCGCCTGCTCTCCCTGTTCATCTACTGCAACTAAGAAATTAATATCAAGAGCATGGAAATTGGATTCATCCATTAACTTTGCTAGACCTTGACCTTTAATCAGTTTAGTAGGCTTAATCTCTATGTCATACTCCATAATGATAGAAATCCATTTTCCTCTTCGGCCATCTGGATTGTCCTGAGTTAAAATGTCTTTTACTACCGCGTTCGGAACATATGCGATGGTGTGGGAATGAAGAATATATACTCTAAAATCCTTTATGGCTTTCACCAGGGAAAAAGCTTGTTTCTCCATTGTTTTATAATTCAAAGCAGCATCTCTTAACGCTTTACTGAAAAAGGCTATGGGTTGTTCATACCCTTCATTGTTTTTCTGTAGTAATACTGCTGCAATGGTATGTTCAGAAGCGAAAGAAAAAAGGTAAAAATCCTTGGTGAAATCAGGACTGATCAAGACTAGAGCCTGTGTGAGTGCATGTTTAACTTATTCAAAAGACTACTTAGATTCAGTGTCCCATTTTATTTTTGTGTCCTTTTTTAACATGTTTTTGATGTTCCTGAGAAGCTCGGCTAGGTTAGGTATGAATATTCTCAGAAAGTTTATTTTCCCAATGAAGGATTGTAATTCTTTGATATTCCTTGGGTGTTCCAGTTTCTGAATGGCTTCTATTCTACTGGGATCTATCTTAATTCCATCCTTAGAGATTATGTGCCCCAACAATTTACCCTCCTCTAATCCGAAAAGACTTTTCTTAGGATTCAAAGAAATTCCAAATTTCCTGCATTTCTCAAATACTCGCCTGAGATGTCTTAAGTGCTCATCATTGGATTGGGAATACACAGTTACGTCGTCCAGATAAATGACAATAAATTTTCCAAGTTATTCCACAAAAGGAATGTACATTGCTCTTTGGAAAGTGGCCCCAACGTTCATCAACCCGAAAGGCATTTTTACATACATGAAGGTGCCCTAAGGTGTTGTGAAGGTTGTTTTCTCTTGGTCATCTGGGTGAATGAGAACCTGGTTATAGCATGAGAAACCATCCAGTAAGGAGATTCGGCTGGATCCAACTACCTTTTGTAATATGTGGTCCATTTTTGGCAATGGGTAGTTGTCTTTTAGGGAAACCTTGTTCAGGTTTCAGAAATCAACGCAAAGCCTGATTTCCCCAGATTTCTTTCAGGTTGGGACCAGATTTGAAACCCATTTGGAAAAACGTAAGGGAACTATGATTTTAGCATCATACATCTTTTTGTTTTCTTTTTCTATCAGGGGAAGTAACTTGGGATTGATTCTCCTAAGCTTTTGTTTGAAAGGTTTTTGATCTTCTTTTATCGGGATCCTATGTTGTATGATGCTTGTGTCATAAGATTTTAAATCTTCGTAACCCCAAGAAAACACGTCTGAATATTCCTTGAAAAGTTCAATGTATTTAAGCTTTTGCTCAGGGGGTAAAGATTTGGAAAGTTTTACCATTTTGGGTTTCTCTTCTGTCCCTATGTTACAGTCCTCAACTTCTTTACCATTGGCTTCAATTTTTGGTTTTTTAGCTACATCATTAAAATCAAATAGGTCTTCTAAAGGAACTAAACCCCTAGGTAAAACATTACTTTTTAAGTGCAAAACATTAGATTCTATCTCATCTTCACCTAACTCTCTTGAATCTATCTTATTTACACTATCATTTCCAAAATCAGATTTATTTACGTTTTCATCCTCATTTTCTAAGTCTACGTTTGTACACTCGAAATCATTTTTATATTGTAGAAAATATTCAATTTGGTCATCGTTCCTAAATACCTGCCAGTATCTGATGTTGTCTAGGACAGTCGGTCTGCACTTCACCTCCACCGTGTATGGGCGAGTGGAACAAAAAGGTATCTTGCACGTAGCTACTGACGTAGCTAACCCATCTGCTAAAATATTTTGTCCCCTGGGCATCACCTGCAAATCAACTTCAGTGAAACATTTAAGAGCATCCAAAACAACATTCCTATAAGCTCTGAGACGGGGATGTTTTGCTGCATACTCACCTTTAATTTGTTTGATAATTAATTTGGAGTCCCCTCTTACCATGATTTGTTTGGCACCAACCTTCTTTAGTAGTTTTAGACCGAGCATCAAAGCTTCATACTCAACTATATTGTTAGTGCATTGAAAATTCAGTTTGTAAGAATGGTTTTCCGAATACCTAGATTTGTGATTGTGCAACCAAACTCCTACTCCAACTCCTTCTTTGCTTACAACTCCATAAAAGTCCATGCTCTAGAAATCTACTGGTAATTGTTCACTTATCACGTTTTTCTTTCTTTCTACTTCAGCGATTTCTTAGCCTTCTTTCGGATCAAGTGTATCTTCTTCCAGCTGAGCGATTTTCTCTCCCGTATCACCATCGTTATATAGGATAAAGGAATCCAGGTCAGAATGCGCAGAGTACAAAGGATAGTTATGTGGCTTTTCTTGGTTGCTGACCATATATTTCATCAGTGTCTCTCTGTACAGTCTTCTCTGTTGTCTGAATACTGAGATGGTGGCATACAACATATCCAACTGCAGAGTACCTTTCAACTTGCCCCCCCAGGACCTGGACAACAACATACCATATTTCGGGGGAATGTCCATGACCACAACATCCATAACCATGATTTTTGCTGGAATTTGAACTAGAGTGATACATAAGTCCTTCATCAATCCGATACATGTGACTTTGCTGGAGTCAAAAGAGTGTAAGTCCTTATAAGGTCTGGTGACCTTGAGTCCCAGTTTTTCCATCACTACTTTAGGCATCAGGTTATGGGAAGCACCTGAATCTAACATAGCATTATGCAGAATCAGGTTGTGTATATTAAGGCTAATGTAAAAAGGAGTGACATCACCATTGTCAGTCTGACCATCAACTTCAGGGCCAAACAAGAGTTCAGGTTGATCGTCGGTAAGATTTACAGTGTCCGAATGATTTGTTGATTCAATGGTTAAGGCCTTCGTGCCTATATCAGGTTCAATGCTCAACACTTTGATCACCTGCGATTGGTAAGCGTCCTTACTCATCAACTCAGAAAGGGGAATGGGAATTTTCACTTTGGCTAATTCCCCTTTGAGGTTGAAAGGAGTAGGTGCTTTGCTTTGGCTCAACAATTCTGATTTGTCCACCATAGTCTTTTGGGCAGAAGTATTTGGTGGGTTGGTTGATGAAACCTCATTCTGTATTGATCTTTGTAAACTGGTAAGGTTTCTTTTTGCTGGAGCTTCAACATTACCTTTCTCAGGGATCCTTTTGGTAGAAGGCTCAGGGGCTTTCTTGGTTTCGATCACTTTCTTCATTTCGGTTACCTTTTTGGGGGAATTTTCATCTTTCTTCTTACTTTCAAAATTGTATTGCCTGTGTACCTCCATAATGGAATTTTCAAATGCTCGTTGTTCAGTCTCTTCAGCTTCTTCGCTCACCTACATTTGAGAAAGAAGGAAAAGTTCTTTCTCTTCCCGAGTGAGGAAAATAGCTTCGTTATCGTGAATTCCCATGAGGTTTATGTGAGTGTCCTCCAATTCTTCAATTACCTCTTCTCCTTCATCGACATAATTTTTCTGTAGGGGTGGTATGATCTGTTGACCAGGACCCCTCTCTTCTCTATGATCCTTGGGATCTCTCTGCCTGATTTGAGGAGGATTTCTTCTGAAGTTAGGATTCCAAATTTGTGGAGCAGGTTGATTTTCTCTAGGAGGATTTCTTTTGGATACAGTAAGTCTCTCCATCATCCTTTCCATTTCTCTAGCTAAGGAATCCAATTTGGCGTCAGAAGAAGATGTGGAAGGTTCTTCTTTAATCGTGACTCTCCTTTCGGTCCTCTTCCATGCACTTTTAGCCAACAAGTTGGCCTCCACACTTATCGCGCTTTTTTGCATGTCCTACAGGGTGGTGGAGTTTCTTTCCCTTAATTGATATGACATATCAGCGTCGAAACCGTCAGGGAATTTAATCAGTGCTAAACTTTGTGGGGGTTTAATATTGGCTAGAATCACATTGTATAGATTATTGAAGTGGGTGCAGTAATCTTGAACTTTCTCACCTTGATTCCTTCTGATGTTTTCATATTCTGACAAGATCTGGAGAGGGTTTTTCTTTACCTCCCATCTGTTCAGAAAAATTCTTTGAAACGCTGTAAGGTCAAGCACTGAGGCATCACGTAAGCCTTTGTACCATTTCTTAACGTCACTGGTCAAACTCTGTGCAAATAGTCTCATTTGAACATCAACTTCATCTACTTCCTATAGGTCAAAATAGTCATTCATTTTATCAACGTGTTACTATGCATTCAAGGGCCTTGTACCATCAAACTATGGAAGTCTTGTTTGATAATCCTGGGGCATAGCGTGTAAAGGTGAGACCAACACCAAGGGAGCATATCTAGCTGCCATGATAAGTGGAGGAGGCGGGACAACAACCTGGATGATAGGTGAGGCAGTGACAGAAGACGAGGAGGAGGAGGGGCTTGCTGGCACAGAGTGAGCAGTTTGAGGTTTTGTAGTGGGAGATAGTATTTCAGGGGTCCGGGGTTGCAGGATTTTTGGGTCTAAAATGATTTCAGTTACAAAGCTATCAGATTTCGTTCTAAACAGAATTTGTTCGAAAATGGTGTCAAAGTCGAGATATTGAAGGGCAATGAGTTCCTCTGGGAGAGAAAGGGACTTGTGAAGGAGACTATGACTCCCTAAACCTTCTGTAACGGTATTCTTTCTAAGTAACTGTTCTAGATTATCAGTCGCTATTGCAGGTTCTGGGTCTGGGTGAGATCGAGTATAAACTCTTTTAGGAGCCAGATTTTTCTAATTTTTATATATTTTTTAGTTTTATGAGTCCGAAGTTAATATGCACAAGATTTTAACAACCTCTAAACATTATTTCTTTCTCAGATTTGCAATTTGTTCAGAAACAAGGTCTTCTTCTAGGGAAAAAGAAAATGTGGGGTTGAAAGTTTGTTTAGTTTCCCTAGTATGGTCGCCACTATGTTAACGCTCTATAAATTCCCAGAGGTTGTCAGGGTAGAAGAAATTTACAAGAGGTAACTTTATCCAACCACTTCGAAACTGGAATCTAGCCCTACCAGTTTCAGATAGGGATCTCTCTATATGATTTAGATATGTTTTAACTTTAAGATATTAGGCTAGTTATATAAAATAAGATTGACTGGTTTTTTGTTTTTGTTAAGTTGGATGAAGGGGATTTACGCATCCATTGGGATATGGGGTATGTATTAAAAATATAGAAATCTAAACCAGAAACAAAAGATTCTTTCACGGGGAAACATAATGAATTCGTTGGATTCTTTAGCATTAAAGTGATGAATAGCAGAAGAGATGAGAATATCAATTAAAGTAAAGAAGCATTTAAGAATTTCTTCACTATAATATTAGAAGATAAACATTAAAACCTTTTAAAGTCAGAAAACAGGATATACCAAGATAAATCCTGCAACATGCATTACTTTTAAAAGATTAGATTGGAAAACAATATGACAACTGAGTTAGAAGAACATTCAACATAGAAGAGAAAACATCACTAATGAATAACACGCGAGAATCCTGTGAAATGTCTCTTTGTATTACTGGAAGATCTCTTGATAAAAATTACAGTCTTTGTAGCTTGCAGGGCATAAATATCAATCCTCAGTACTTCAAAGTTTGAAGTATTTATAATCAAAATTACATACGATCCTGTCATTAAAGATTAGGATGTGGAAAATCTAAGTTTAGCTAACTAACTTAACAAGATACAAAAATTTAGGAAACTGCTTGATGATGTGTTGAAACTTCATGCTGATTTTTGGGGTGAACCATTGGTGAGGCCTCTGCACGACCTCGTCTGACTGGATAGCTGTCTAGGCTTGGACACCTCATCGACTACTCAATCAGATTGCAAATCTCTTCCCATCAAAGGTGACTGGGAACAACGACTTTGAGTAATCTTCGGTATACTTCATTCATCTCTGTGTACTTGGCAAAAGTTGGCTTGATGATGAAGATGTATCGAATCTCATGTTGTATACTGATGTCTAACTGTAAAGCATATAAGAATGCCTTTCCCGTGATACTGCCTTGTATTCCTAAAAATTTTGAGCTATCCTTAGCCACAGTGGCTAATTTCTTTTTGTAATCGGCAAGCGTCATTAACTTGTCATTTATAACTCTCAAACCAGGAAGGCCTTTCTTCTGCAGAGTTTCGATCTTGCTAAAAAATATTTGGACTCATGTGTCCATGGTCTGGACCTTTTCCTCCAGCTGTAGCATTGGTCCTCTCTTGGTCAGGACCCTCTTCACCTCAAGGATGGCCTTTGTCCTATCTTCAATTTTCAAATCCTCTAGCTCCTCTCTGGTTTTGGAATTCAAAAATTTGATGATCTCAGCAGCTTCTGTGGGCATCTCTCCCAGTTTTTCTCTTATCTTCTCGATAGCCTACTGACTTCTTTGCACCAGCTCATTTTTCTCAATCATTATTTGTATCATCGGCCATATTTCATTCATGGACTTGGTGATATCCATCCAAACACTTTCTTTGACCTCACCAAGTGTTTTGCCTGCCACTATTTGCTTTTGAAGCTGTTGCAATTCTTGTTTAAGCTTGTCTGAAGTTTGTTTCTCCTCGGAGTAGCTGGTTTGGAAGGAAGATTTGAGTTCCTGAAGGTTCTCAATCTCCTTTTTAAGTCTGTTAATCTCTGTCTCTTGCAAATTCATCTCTTCCATGGATTTAGCTAGTTCAAATGTTTTCTCCAGAGCTGTCAGTGGAGTTGCCGAGGGAATTTCTGCTACAGATGTTGTGCTCACTCCTGTGAGTGGAACTGCGCTCAGTGGAATGAATTCCATGGGCTTTGAATGCTCCTTCTCTTTCACTAGTTTTTCCAATTCCTCTTCGATTTCCTTCAACTGTGCATTCTGCTCCATGATCAACTTGAGCATCTCATCCTTTTCCCCTTCTGTCTCTACTATTTCCTTTGCCTGTGAATCTTCTGTTGGTGGAAGTTTCAACTGTTTCCTCAGAGATTCTATATTTACATTTTTATTTTTGATCATCTCCTCGAATTCTTTCACATTCGAGGGATCATATCTGATCTTGAGGACCAGTTCTTCCAATGTCTTAATCCTGTTATCCTTGGCAAATGATGATATTTTTTCTAACTTCAGCTACGTCTGGACATTGCTCAGAGATACTTGTAACTTGGAGGAAAAAGTAGAATCATTTGCCAATGTGGAGAAAACCATTTCTCCAGTTTTCCTGTGCAGATCCATTTGATCAGCTGGATGCACATATTTAGTCTGAAATTCGAATGTTGCCCTTTTGTAATCGGTGATTACTTTCGGGTCTGGCAGCTATTCTTGCAGAAACACCATGTGCATTCTACCCTTCTTAGTGTTGAATGCAGACAACAGTATGTGTTGTGCAGTTGATGTTTTCTTCCAGAACTGAGCATACGTGTTGTTGGTTAGCGTCTGATTTTTCTTTTTGATCAGATCATACTTCTAAAAAATACTCAATTTTGGTCCTATTTTGCTCGGCTGGTTGACTGGTGGAGTATGCGTAGGCTTCTTGGGCAGCACTGTAGTCATGATTTGTTTGCTTCTTTTACTAAGGAGCGACCAATCAACCTCCATAGTTGTAGTGGATTGAATTCCCTTTTCACCAGCCGTGTCAGGTGCCTGACTAGTTTTTGGCCTCTTGGTGTGTAATTGGAACTCTTTAGATGATACTTCAGTGATGGAAGGTGAAGTGTTCTTCCTGGGCCTTTTCTCCTTGGGAACCTGTGGTGTAGTCGTCTGTGAGATAGTGACCGAAAGGTCCTACTATTCTGTCTCAACCAGAGTGTTTGGCTCCCATTCTGTCTGGTTGGCGAACTTCTCTATCTCAGGCCTAGTTGTATGAACATATGGGATATTATTATTTTTAATCCTCATCTCAGAAATTATCCCGCACGGATCATAGTGCCATATGAAACTAACAAAAAACTTCATTTCTTTTAGCAATCTGTCTTCTTCTTCCCCGACGCCTCGGCTATTGCAGATGAAAGACCTAATCTGCCCTTTGATTCTGAGCTGCTGCTTCTTCTCCAGAGAGACAAAATGTATGTCATCTGAATTAATCATTTGTCTTATGTATTCCAGGGCAAATATCCTCACGGGTAGATACTTGGGCAACTTGTATGGAGCCAATTTGGAGCCATACACTCTAATCTCTGTGTGGTCTTGGTACAGGTACTAGTCTCCCATTTTTGCAAGGTTTGAGAGGTGTAGGATCCTCTGAATCTCCTCGTTTATTCTTGGCTCGGGTTTGCCACTGAGCATGCTCACCACTGGGTGGAGAACTGCTCGATGAACTACTTGAAACTGAATTCTGAAGAGTTTTTTCTGAGCAATGAAGTCCATGTTATTACTGCATGTGGCTTCCCATCCTTTTCCATCTTCTGCATTGAAAAGGAAAATTTGTCCGCTTGGAAGAAAATCAACATGTAAGCCAGTATTGAGGAATACCAGAGCATGCCTTCCGTGACGAAATTTGAGAATTGCTTATGAATGCTGTCTACCAGGAAAGTGTTGTAGTCGAGCTGAGTGGTGGGTTTCTCATCTGTGGAGAAGATGGACAAAAAACCCAATATGGGTTCATCCACAGATTGATCTGAAAAATACCCAAGCAGGGCGCAGAGCGATGAGATGACCGGGTTTCCCTTCACTGAGAACAGAGATGAAGGATATGGGGGATTTGTAGTGGGGAGCTGAGTGGCCTGTGGAAGAAAAAGCTCGAAAATATGAGCTCTTTGGGGGAATGATAATTTCTGGTATAGTTCTTTGATGATTTCAAGGTTGAAAGGTGAGGTGGATTCGGCTCTGGGTATCTGCATCATCTGATCAATGGCTTCTGGTGTAATGAAGAACAAAGTTTCTCCTAATGAAGAAACTATGGCTCTCTGTTCGGGGAGGTAATGAGCCTGGCATTTGAGAGCGAATTCAAGGAAATGGTGAACCTGGGGGAAAAGATATAGGGGAAGGTTTGATTCCCAGAGCTCAATTTCGTCACTTTGGTCCAAGAAAATGTCCTTTAGCCATGACTGTAAATCTGCGAAGTCAAACTTGCATCTGGTGTCCGCGATTAAATGGTCTTTGTCAGCCAGAGGGATCCTGTCGAGGTCGACGGGAGGCAGGAGGAAAGGATTTTCCTTGACCTCTGTTTTCTTTGATTTTGGCACCATCACTGTAACAATACCTGCAAGTAAAACAAAACGGTTAGCGGGGATGACCGTGGCTTTGGGCGACTGACTGTAATGGAGAGGAAAATGGGGAAAATTTCTCTGGTGCGGTGACAGGGTAAATGATGAGGGAATGAAGGGTGAAGGTAGTTTTGAGCAAACAGATACCCGTTGGGCGTGGGAGACAGGTCAGTCGTTAACGGATAAGTTAGCCAGTAGTTTTCTTTTTTTTCTTTTTCTCAAATTATTTGCATAATGAAAAATCATTTGACAAACAAAAACGCTAAAGAGATAACATTTCAGTCACCAATTGATCCTATAAATTATAGGGTTATAACAGCTGGTTGAATTTAAAATAGGAGGATATAGGGATGATATTCTATGTGGTGTGATTCCTATGGATGTTTGTCATGTATTGTTGGGAATACCCTGGCAGTATGACATGAATTTTATTCATGATGGGAGGAGAAACACTTACACATTAGAGAAGAATGGTAGAACACATATGTTGCTTCCAATTGAAGAAAAGAAGGTGAAGGATGAAGCTAAAGCGAGCATACTTCTCATGAGCGGGAAGGAGCTCCTAATTGAAGTAAATAAGGAACATGAAATGCAGCTTGTTGTAGTGAGGAAGTCGAGGGTTATCCTTACCAGTACTTCAATGGAATATTTTCTTGAAGAAGTACAGGAACTGCTCGAGAATTTTGTTGATATCGCAGTGGATGAATTGCCAAATTCATTACCACCTATCAGGAGCATCAATCATCACATTGACTTGATACTAGGATCTAGCCTACCAAATAAATCAACGTACAGATGGACGCCTCAAGAGAACGAGGAGGTGAAAAGACAGGTTCAAGATCTGTTAGACAAAGGGTTGGTTAGAGAAAGCCTGAGTCCATGTGCAGTTCCGACTGTACTAAGTCCAAAGAAGGATGGAGGGTGGAGAATGTTTACAGATTCGAGGGCCATAAACAAAATCACCATCAGATACAAATTTTCATTGCCAAGGATGGACGACCTGATGGATTGCTTGAGTGGAGCCAACTATTTTTCAAAGATAGATTTGAAAAGTGGATATCACTAGATCAGGATGAGAGAAGGTGATGAGTGGAAAACAACATTCAAGAAAAATGAGGGGTTATATGAATGGATCATTATGCCGTTTGGCTTAACAAACACCCCGAGCACCTTTATGAAGCTGATGAATGAAGTGTTAAAGGACTTCATTGTTAATTTCGTGATTGTGTATCTAGATGATATACTGGTGTTTAGTAAGACTAAGGATGAACACTTGAGACATTTGACATTGATGATGAGGATATTGAAGCAAGATAAGCTGTTTATTAATCTGAAGAAGTCCTCTTTCATGAAGACATAGCTCATATATTTGGGTTTTGTTATTTATAGTAATGAGTTGAAGATGGATCCTGAGAAGGTGAGAGCAATTAGAGAATGGTCATCACCAAAGAATATGTTTGA
>JASDQU011401198.1:45785-64332 GCA_032191745.1 Picea mariana
GATGATGAGGATATTGAAGCAAGATAAGCTGTTTATTAATCTGAAGAAGTCCTCTTTCATGAAGACATAGCTCATATATTTGGGTTTTGTTATTTATAGTAATGAGTTGAAGATGGATCCTGAGAAGGTGAGAGCAATTAGAGAATGGTCATCACCAAAGAATATGTTTGAGGTAAGGAGCTTCCATGGACTGGAATTTTTTTACTGGAATTTCATCATAAATCTTAGTGGGATTAGTGCACAGATGATGGATACAGTGAAGAAAAGATACAAGTCTTTCAAATGGATAGAGGAGGCTGAGAGGAGCTTCAATATATTGAAGGAGAAGATAACTGAACAACCGATTCTAGTTTTATCGTATTTCTGGAAGATATTCCAGGTAAGAAGTGATGCGAGTGGAGTTGCAATCGGAGCAGTCTTAAGTCAAGACAACAGACCTGTTGCGTATTTCAGTGAGAAACTGAATGACTCTAAACAAAAGTACTCCACATATGACAAATAATTATATGCCATAATTCAAGCATTAAAGAAGTGGAGGCATTATCTTGTACCGAAGGAGTTTTTTTTGTATAGCGACAATCACGCTTTGAAATTCATAACCAGAGAAGAGAAATTAAACCAAAAACACGCTAAGTGGATAGAGTTTATGCAAAATTTCACTTTTTTCATTAAACATATTTCTGGAAATGCTAACAAGGTTGTTGATGCATTGAGCATGAGGGTTTTGATTCCGTGGGAATTTCAAGTCAAGACCTTGGGGTTTGTCCACCTTAAGGAAATGTACCACAATGATCCATATTTTGGAGAAGCATATCAAGCATGTTTGAATCTTGTGCTCAGAGACAAAATCTAGTGGGTTGAATATATGATTCAGGATGGGTTGTTGTTCAAAGGATGCCAATTATGCATACCTAGATGCTCGATGAGGGAGAATTTTTTGAAGGAAAAACATAGCGGAGGTCTAACTGGACACTTCGACCATGAAAAAATGTTTTCTCAATTGAATGGCTCATATTATTGGCCAGGAATGAGAGAAGAGGTGAAAATATTTCTGGAAAATTGCAAGGTTTGTCAGTATGCCAAGGGAAAGAAGAAAAAGACTGGATTGTATCAGCCATTGCCTATTCCAAAGAGGCCTTGGGATGAAATAAGCATGGATTTTGTATTGGGGTTACCAAGGACACAAAGAGGAAGTGATTCCATATTTTTGGTGGTAGACAGGTTTTTGAAGATGGCACACTTTATCCCGTGTCAAAAGACCAGTGACGCGACGCATGTTGCGAATTTGTTTTTCAAAGAAATTGTGAGACTCCGTAGATTTCCCAGGAGTACAGTTTTAGACAGGGATAACAAGTTTGTTGGTCATTTCTGGATAACGTTATGGAGAAATTTGGGGACAAAGATATCTTTTAGTTCTGCATATCATCCACAAACGGATGGACAAACCGAAGTGGTGAATATAAGCTTCGGAGATTTGCTGAGAAGTTTGGTCACTGAACACCATAGTCAGTGGGATCATATTTTAGCACAAGCCGAGTTTGTATATAATGACTCAGTGAATAGAAGCACTGGGAAGAGTCCATTTCAAATCGTAGATGGAATGGATCCCAGAGGTGTGTCCAAATTAAGGGATCTGAAGCAGGATGAATTTAGAAGCATGGGGGAAGAAGATTTCACTACAGAAATGTAGAAACTTCACCATCAGATCAAGGAGCAGTTGAAGAAAAGAAGCAACGAATACAAGCGTAGAGAAAATCAACACAAGAGGAAGCTTGAAGTATTTCAGCACTTTGGAATTTTGACAAGTTTGAAGACTTGACAAAGATAGATCAAGAAATCAAAAGTCGTGACTAGATCTCGACCGTCAATCGCAAGGGAGTATGTGGCGATGGATTTAGAGGTCGTGAAGCAGGAGTTTGGAGGTTGTGAACAAGAGATTTAAACTTTGTGAGGTCGTGAAGTCTGAACCATTGTAGGGCCAGTGAATCGGAGGAGATGCGTGGCGTGAGTTCGGGGACTCGGAGTTGAGCACTTTAGGAAAGGAGTAAGGAATGGATTCAGGATATCCCCGAAGTCCGAACCACAAAGGAGGTAGTCCACGGTCATAGTCTTGGTCACTTGCGGAAGAGACTTGTGTATGTGGGTTAAGTGCTTCGGGTGCCGGTGGGGACCCAAGGAGTTGCTCCGACTCAATATCTTAATGATCCAAAACCTGGAGGTTACATCATTTACTAGAGGTATTGTAGTCTTTCAATTGTGATTTGTGTTGTTTTATATTAATCTCATTAGTTCAATACATGTTTTTATAATCATTGATCTACCATCTCCACTAGGGGTTGAGTGACTGGATATTACCTCTATAAGTGAATGTAGCCTTAGGCATTGTAGTTTCTATCAACTTTCCTTTAGGGATTGTACCAACTCAATTCTAAAAACTATATTCTTAATATTTCTTTTCATTGTTTTGTATTAATATAAACCATGAGATGTCACATGTATGAAATCCCTAGCATGAATATTCCATGCAACATTTCCACCCTAGGTTTAAATGCTAATGTTCACTTCACCCTATAGAACCACTATTTCTTCGAGCATGTCACATTGGAATCAAGTATTACATCAAACCTACATTTTCACTATGATGTTATGCATTCTAATGATCTTTTAGATCTTAGAGGTTCGTTTGTACTTGTCATGTTTTTAGTTTTTAACTTACAATTATTTTCAAATAGTGAATTCTCATTTTGATTTTAGCTTGCCATAGTTTTTGTAGTACATGATAGATTTCTCAGCTAATACTAGACCCTTGTCTTTCTAGTTCCTCCTTGCACAACCCACAATCAAGGAATACATGCCAAGTTAATTGTGTTGAATTACAATACATTGTTATTGATCTTGTTTATTGTTTTCATTGTTTGGTAGCATTACAGTTGGGTGGGAACTTGTTGTTTATAGTACATGACACATCTGGTTCATGTCCATTTTACACAACTAGTTCAAATGCCTCCAATCCCTCCAGCTATCGACATCTTTGTTTCTCCAAACATGGCCCACACTTAGGTACCAAGTTAAATTAGTTTAATCACAATATGGTAATTTGGTAAACATGTCCATGATTTCCAAATAAGCTAACTTGTTTGGAACCTTCTGTTTCCAATGATTAATGGTCCTTTTTCTTTAGTTCCCTTGCATGAAGATGATGGGTGTAAAAGTGACAATGGGATTATGATGAACACATTCATGCAAGGATATTCATGCATTCTTAAAATTGTGTGCATATTACTTTTACTTTAGCCTTGGCCCCATCCAGACCACCATGTAGACTCGCCAATTAGGATGTCATGTTAGATTTAAAGGAATGAATCAAAATTAAGGAATGCACACATGTTAATAATGCATGTACATTTCTCTATTTATGAACAAAAAAAAAGAGATACAATGATTTATTATTTCTAAACCATGGTTCATCGTTTTGAAGAGAAGGAGGTGGTCTCTAGAGTAGTGGAGTAGTGCATGTGAGCATGATGAGGATGAGGGAGGTTTCCATCACCACCATTCATTTTTTTCAGTAGTGGTAGAGTTTCTTCTCCATCATTTCTTTGAATTTGAGGTAGGTTTATTTATCCAATTCTTATGTTTAGATTGCTTAAATTCTACAAATTAAGAAAGGAAGTAAAAAATGTTCAATTCTTGTTCAATTGCAGCCTAATTTTATATTGTCATGGAGCCTGCACATGATTAGAACTTGAACCCGCCATTACTAGTTGAATAAATTCGTAACCCTAACCTCCAACCATCAGGTGGAGATGCACACTTCAACATAGATAATGACATTGAAACATTGAGAACCCTAATTAGGTATTTTAAAACCACTAGAGAGCCATCACGACTTTCCCTCACCGCATCATTTGAGACTAATGTATCTCCATTATCCATGTCCAAGGGAAATTATCTGATATTTTTGAATACAAGTCTAGGAAGTATGAATACTATAAAATGAGATTAGATAAAAAACAGAGCCATCCCCTAACAAAAAATAATGATGTTGGCTAAATGTTCTACCTTTTGGTTTTTTTGGTCGGAATCTGACGATGTAAATCTGGACAAAATCATTATTTGTCTTTTAAAATGCATTTATGAATGCATAAATGGATTCAACATGCTGAAAAACCCTTGGGGCACTCTGATTATACAACCTTATCCACTCAAATATGCATATCCAACCATTCCTCACCAGATTTCGGACAAAAACAAATGAAAAACATGACCGGAAAAGAGCCAAAAGGTAGAACGTTTAGAGTACGCTAAAAATAACTAACCAACACCATCCCATGTAGTAAACAATTCCCATTAAGGATGTAGTTGGAATTCATGGGTTATAATCACAATGACGTTGTCATTGAACCTAGAGGTTCAACCATTCACTTCAAATCCATGCCTATTCTCTACACTTAAAAAAAAACACTACTAGAAAATCCCACATGGTATAGGTGAATTCTCATATTTGAAAGTCAAATAGCCAACCATTTGCCATGACCTTTTTTTAATTCAATTTTAATAACCTCGAATGGAAAAGTTTTTCAAATCCTCTCAACATCCTATTGGAGAACCTCTTAATGGAAATATTAGTTTAAAAAATTCGAGGAAATGCTCCCTTATAATTTTGCTGACCTCTCAGAAGGATTCATATATCTTAGATATTATCTCAAGATAGGAATGTACAAGGCAAAAGATTGGAGATGGTTACTTGCTAAAATGGAAAAAACAATCGGACATTGGTGCAACAGATGATTGTCCCTGGGTGGTCATTTTATATTATTAAAATTTGTGTTAGAAAGTCAACCAGTTTGTTGGATGTCATTGGCAGTAATCCCTATCTCAGTCCTCAACAAGATCATAAAAACAATGTTCAGTTTCCTTTGGAAGGGATGCATTGAAAATTTTCATTTCCATCTTTGTATATGGGAGGTTTTAGCAAAACCAAAGTACCTTGGTAGGTGGGGAATTCGAAACATTCATCTATTCAACAAAGCACTTGTGGAAAACACTTTCTGGTGAGTGTTAATGAAGGACAAAATCTGGCATAGATTAATAAAAGATAAGTATAGTCCCTATGTTTCGGTAACAACTTGGCTCAGATCGACAACTTTTCATGTAACTTATGCCTCGCACACTTGGAAAAATCTCATAAAATCTGTTCACCTCCTTACAATTTGGCTGAGTTGGAGCCCGAGATTGGGGCATTCTGTTCAACCTGGTAGAGATAGGATTTTGGGTTTGGTAAACTCATCTTATCTGTCACAAAATCTCTTATCCATTTTAAAACAGAAAAACATTACCCTACTCTATCAGGTCAGGGGAATAAATCCGTCAGGTATTATCTCTTCTCAGTCGAAAGAGAGTGATGAATTGGGTCTAATGGAAGAAGTGACATAGCAATGTGAATTATTCTGCAGAGTCCTTATCATCTCAGGGGTATTTCTACAGGACAAAGTAGATGAGTTAAAGTGGATTGGGGGGGATAAGTCAAGACTTCTCTTTGTAAAAAATGTCTATGATGCCTTAATTAAAACAATTTGGACGCAACCAATCGGTGGGTGGAGACGTTTATTATGGAAATGGGATATATCCTTAAAGATAATTTTTTTTACATGGATTGCAGTGGATTTTTTTTTTAACATGGGATAATTTACAATTAAAAGGGTTGGGAAGGACCTAGCCGTTGTCACCTTTGCAAAAAGGAATTGGAGACTGTAAATCATCTTTTGATCCATTGCATATTTACAAAGAAGGCGTGGAACATAATCCGAACTGGGATAAAGATAAGAAAAAGAATGGAAGGAAACACATTAACAGAATGTTACAAAAAGTGGTTAGAGAAGAAGATTGTTCCCACTACTCTACCCACACAAATTTGCTGGAATTTTTGGTTGGAGAGAAATAAAATCCTATTTGAGCAGGGGTATCCTTCTCTCTATTATGTAGTCACAAAGTCTCTAGGAGAATTAAAAAGGGCCACAGTTTATCAATAGTTTCCTCCAGTACGATCTTGCATACCAACACAACTAGCAGGGACCACAGTGGGATCGTTTCATGGAGAAACTCAATCTAGTGTCCAATAGTGTGGGGCAGGGGGGGTGATTAAAATTTCCAATTTATTTGTTAATAGATGGACCTTCAATTGTGGAGAGGGTACAAATACAAAGGAATAACTACTAGGAGTTTGGGAAACTTTGACTTTGGCAACTCGATTGGATATTAGGGACATACAGGTTATGGGAGATTCTAAAAGAGTAATCGACTAGTTAAATGATAACGAAATTCTACTGGTCTATGCTTTAGACTGTTGAAAGGATAGAATCCGAGACCTTATCAAAAATTTATGAGAAGTCAACTTCAATCATATCTAAAGAGATTACAATAGGGAGGAAGACCTTCTATCAAAATAGGCTATTCGACAATAAGAAGGAAAAATATCATATTACACTTGGGTATTTGGAAAAGAAGGTCCTACTATGTCCATTAACTTATATTAGCATAGCCAAAATATTCTGTTGTTTTGGGTTTAGTATGAGGTTGTGACTAGTATATTACTCTCTCTTGAAAGATGAAGGACTCCAATGTAGCCTGTGTGCTGGTTTATTTTGTTTTTGGTATCTTCTTGGTAATCTGGGGCAAACAAAAGTGTGTTTTGTTGTCTTGTGTTCTACCAAGAATTGGCTATGTCAAGCTATGTATATTTTATTTGAACAATATTATATATCAATATAATTGATAAATTTTCGATTGGAAAACAAAAAGACTCTGATGAACTTGTGGCTCTAAATTTATTCTTATGGATTTATAGAGCCACATTTCACCTTTAATTTTTACTGAGGATCATTTCAAATATTTACCAATGGTCAAATTTTACTTTACCTCGATGGCAAGCCATCAAGCCTATTAAAACATTCAGATGACAAGTTTTCAAAGGTCTCGATGGAATTTTTGGTTATACCCTAGTGAACCATTGTTGTGGACAAACCCAGGTTTAGCAGGGGTAGTCATTTTACGATTACTTACAAGCATGCAATTTTCCATGGGCTTGTGAATGTTTCTTATCTTTTATTTTTTATTGTTATTAAAAATCATAAATTAATATTGATTTCTAATATTAATGTTAGTAATTGTAGATTGAATTATCTTTTGGCAGCAATGCTAATGATGTTTAGAGGCTCATGGCCATCAAAGTATAATAATGTCATAATCTTATAGTATAGATGATTGTAGGCAAGGTGAAGCATTATAGAGGGAAGCAACCAGATTGAGTGTAGAAGACATAAATAAGCATGGACTAAGTCGAATGCAAAATATTAGAAACAATAAAAGAAGAGAACCAACATGTAGATTGGAGGTTAGATTGTTATGTCAAAAAGTCTACATAAATAAGTATGGATTAAGTCTAATGCAAAATATTAGAAAAAATAAAAGAAGAGAACTAGCATGTAGATTGGAGGTTATATGGTTATGTCAAAAAATCTACATGTGTTTAGTAGCAAGTTTAAAGGAAAAATATTTGGGCTTGTTATTGCTCTAGAAGAAGATAAACTAACTATTTTTCTTATTAGGAAAATTTATTTCTCTAAATAAATAATTGTAATTGTTTTGGACATAATCCTTAAAGTTCTATTGAATAGTCAAATGAGAAAAATGATCAATTATGGAGAAAGATATTCATGAGAATATTTAATTCTAATATAGACCTATGGAGGAAAGAACAAAGATGTAAAATAAATTAAAGAGTTAAATGGAGTGCGTCCAAAGGTTGGAGAGAGTTGGAAGGCCAAGAGACACAAACCTCTTTCGTAAATAGAATTTATTTATTGAGAGGAGGATCATTTTTTGTTGGCATTGTAAACTACTTTAAATTTAATGGAGAAGAATCTTTGGTCAGTTTCTATTGGGGATTTCTAATTGTGTTGTGAAATTAGTATAGAGTATTCTTGTTATTCATGGAATTCTAGAAAATTGTGATAGTCAATATCTATTTGTTGTAGACTTTTCTCATGCATTTGGTATCTGTTCTTACTATCCTATTCTTAATTGCTAATAAATTGATATCGAGCTATATCTTTTAGTATAATTGAACACTAACCTCAATTTACTAATAATGTCCTAGATATTTATACAATCTATAACTTAGTAAACATTTTCTTATTTGTTGTTTGCATTTATTTATAATGGTTCCATGTATTTTTAGTTCCTATTAGATTAGATTAGCTTTAGATAATTCACATTTCAACTGATTTTTTTATATTTAAATCATAAAAACCAATTGTCGGTCACTATAATTGCTTAATTGATTTAAACAATCAAGTGATACATAAATTATCAACCCAGGGAAGTATTTTATTTCAAAGATAACCACGCACTATATATGCTCAATTCCAAAAGCAACTCAGTGTTGTAGTAAAGAAACTTATACTAATCACACTTGTTTAAATAAACTGAAGCTCTGAATTAAATCACAGGAAAGTAATTCCCCTATTGCAAATCTTTAAAGTTCAATCTAAGAATCCTGGATTACATTAAAATAACACTGCAATGGGAAAGAACAACTATTCTGCAATTAGAGAACAGGACCCTTACTCTCAACAGAGACTTCAACACTAATACTCTTTCATGAAAACAATAATGCAGAAAACAATTAACTCTATCTAACAGAGAACAAAGCCACCTAGTTCCTTCCCTTCTAAGCAGGAGCCTTGAGCCTTATTTCTGTTTTAGCACACTTGTGAGGTTGAGGCTTATAGAGAACAGGGCAGTCTGATCCCTTCCTTTCTGAGCAGAGATCCTTAATCCAGTTTCTGACTAGCACAATTGCAGAAATAATGGAAGTCTACAGAGAACAGGATGTTTTGGTTCCTTCCTTTCTGAGCAGGAACCCTTGACCCAATCCCTGGCTAGCANAGCCTTATTTCTGTTTTAGAACACTTGTGAGGTTGAGGCTTATAGAGAACTAGGCAGTCTGATCCCTTCCTTTCTGAGCAGGGATCCTTAACCCAGTTTCTGACTAGCACAATTGCAGAAATAATGGAATTCTACAGAGAACAGGATGTTTTGGTTCCTTCCTTTCTGAGCAGGAACCCTTGACCCAATCCCTGGCTAGCACACTTGCAGAGGTGACTTAATTTTACATAAGACAAGGTGTTTTGATTCCTTCCTGTCTGAGCAGGAACCCTTAACCAAATTTCTGGCTAGCACACTGGCAGAAGTAAATGAAATCTACAGAAGACAAGGTGTTTTGATTCCTTCCTGTATGAGCAGGAACCCTTAACCAAATCTCTGGCTAGCACACTGGTAGAGGTAAATGAAATCTACAGAAGACAAGGTGTTTTGATTCCTTCCTGTCTGAGAAGGAACCCTTAACCAAATCTCTGGCTAGCACACTGGCAGAGGTAAATGAAATCTACAGAAGACAAGGTGTTTTGATTCCTTCCTGTCCGAGCAGGAAACCTTAACCAAATCTTTGGCTAGCACACTGGCAGAGGTAAATGAAATCTACATAAGACAAGGTGTTTTGATTCCTTCTTGTCTGAGCAGGAACCCTTAACCAAATCTCTGGCTAGCACACTTCCAGGAGTAAAGGAATTCTACAGAAGATAGGATATTCCGATTCCTTCCTGTCTGAGCAGGAACCTTTAACCCGGTCTCTGCTTAACCTCATAAAATCATCACACAAGATTGCTGATAAAAAGAATTACAAATTCCATTCAATAAACTAAGACAGAGTCAGTAGTGTTTTAACAAAGCGGAATCCATTAAAAACAGTGTTTCAGCAAACGATAGTTAAACAAAGCATAAACAGAATTTGTACTAACACACTTCTAACTAATGGGTGAATGTTGTGAAGAAGGTGGGCCCTCCCTTCTCACAAGATTCCCCTGAAGCGAAAAGGCTAGAGAAGGATACTCAAAGTAGTCTTATATTCATCTGTCGAAATATCACATTACAAATTGGAAAAATAGAATACGTCCCGCTTCTCTGGAGTTGCTTCAATACATCAAAACTTGGATCCCTCGAATGGTGATTTCCTCTGATTTAAAGAGGAAATCCCTTCGATACAATAATTACAATGCATATTTGAATCCTATCTTAAATTGGATCTTCTTTCTAAACCAGCATAGGATGTCCTAGTCTCACGCAACCGAATGCTATTACAGGAACTGAACGAGGTATTGCTGTTACGGCTGGTGTAACAACTTCTTCTCATTGTTGCTGATGTTGTTTCAGCATCGCAATTCGCGGGCTGTTTCAGCCACGTGAATTGCGCTCTGACTGCATTGACCGCTGACTGTGGTGGCTTCCTTGTGTTTCAGCATCGTCGGTTCTGGCGGTTTCCTCTGTGTTTCAGCATCTGCAATTCTGGACTGTGTAACAGCTCCGTGTTTCAGCATCTGCGACTCTGGACTGTGTAACGGCTCTGTGTTTCAGCATCTACGTCCTCGAACTTTAAGGCAGCTCCGTGTTTCAGCATCTGCGACCTTGGACTGTATAGCAGCTCCATGTTTCAGCATTAGTTCTGTGTTTCAGCAACAACGACCTTGGACAGTTTTGTGTTTCAGCAATAGGCCTCAAATGCTAATCTGCAGTTTTGGACACTTATGCATTTCTAATCAATGGTTAAGTACGAAAGTGATGTAAAATATTATGAAAAACAAATTAGGCATATAGTAATGAGAAGGGACATTGTATACCTTTGAGATGATTAGATAAAGTGATAGTATGAGTCTAAATGTAGGTGATCAAGAGTATAATGGTGGCAAAAAGTATAGGCAAAAAGGTACATTGTGTGGTCCTAACACCAATAAGGGAACCTGGGCCATAATTTGGAGGGTTTGCCACACCAATTAGAGGAAGGTCTAATTGGGCCCTCCAACTAAGTGAACCTACTATATTGATGAGAGGACAATTTATTGCATCAACATTTTTGTGGTAGAAGGAAGATGGGCGACAAGATAATCCACATGGAGCCATTCTTTTAGGAATGTGTTAATAACTCATAGATCCTCTCCATATCCCGTATGGGAACATTATTTGAGTGTTCCAGGGCCATTACATGACATACTAGATAAGGAAACAAATCTCTTTTCAAATTTGAAATTTGATGGTGAAAGGCAAACCACTATAGTTGCACATACTAAAAAATTGAGCTTTCATATCAATCTATAAAAAGTTTGTAGGAAGATGTTGTATGAAGGTTGTTCCCTCTCACATTCAAAGGAAAAATTCAATCTTTGTACAGGGTGTAACCAACCAAGTCCATTCATAGTTGGAATAATTTTAGGGAGGTTTTCTTGGTTGCTCATGTGAATTAGACAATGTTTTAAAAAGGAAACATGATTCCATTGAAGATTATAATATGAGAATTTGTCGATTATCTCACTAGTTTCATGAAAGTGATGGGCCCTCTAAGTGAGAGTTGGATTAATGTTTCTTGGATTCTCTTAACTTTTATGAAGTATAAGATTTAATCTTAGCATGTGAGAAGGATTTACAGAGTCAAGAATATTTACCCCCAAATACTTTACCATTACATTCATCAAGCATTATATCTTCGAGAATAAGATAACGCCACGAAATCTCCAATAATATCTTCAAAATCATTTTGGCAATGTTGGATTATTGAAAACGAATCCAAAGATAGGTGATATACCCACTCATGGAGATTAACTTGCGACTCTGAAACAAATATAGCTAACAATGCTTCTTGGATTAGCTCATCATTTCCTTTGTTTTGCATGATGATGGGATCCTAATCTATTGTTTTTCCTCTATGGAGATATGAAAATTATTTTTGTACTTCATGCTCTATCCCTTCTACCATCAACCTCTATTCAGACAGATTAGTAGTTCCAAGTTGTACATGGTCAATGAAGGATACATCGATGATCAAACTCATTTCCAGAAAAGAAACATAGTCATAAAAAATAGGGTTCTTGTGATCAAACTTTGTTTCATTATATTCTAGAAATTTTGATTGCAAAGAGTTTTCAAAATTGCGCACACTGAATGAACTATTACCATCAATGCCTCTTTGATCAATCAAGATTTGGAAATATTCCTACTCTCCCTCATCAGTTTGTGTTTTGATCCTAAAAAAGGAAAATAAAGGTAATATTGCATGAAAGTTGGTGGATTATCCTAGAAGTGGACATTATCAAACATATTTGTGTAGAGGGCATATAAATTTTCAGACTCTGAAAAGGACTCGGTATATTTGGCAAGGGATTTTTCACAAACCGAAACATATTCATTATTCTGTTGATCTTCAAGGTTGTCAACTTATATAATTTTAAAAGAAACATCATTGGTATGTTCCCACTCTAAGGTTAAGAAATTTCTAAATTCTGATGGAAATTCCTTTGTTTCAATGATAGAGTATTGGTTATAAATTATGTTTTATTCATCTTTTTTTCTCGGTTCATGAATTTCATTGGAGGATATATGATCTATGTTTTCCAATGCTAACCTATCAATCAAATTTATAGTAGTTCTGGAAATTTATTCTTCATTAAATATAGATTGGAAATCATCCTTTAAAGTACTACCCCCGAATTATGCTTTGAAGTTAGATTGCAGAGTACAAGAGACCCAAATATAGGCATGTGTGGCCTCTATGACTAAAATTATTTCCTCATGATTGAAGGTGGTTGAATTCTCATTGTGTAAATATGAATTAGAGCACTGAGAAATAATTTCTTCCTGGTTAGAAACCTTTTCATTCTCTATATTTTTTTCTTCTATGATATTTTTCATACTAGTGCCTCCCAAACTATTAGTTTCAACTAGAGGAAAACAAATTTATCTTGGTTATTTTGCCTCCCCTAATAGTAGTTGTGATGGGTGTATCTAAAAAATCGTTAAGGGTAATATATAAGGTAGGAAACACCCAGGATGTTGTAATTTTTTCTCATCATTTGAGGGTAACTCATATTCTTCAAGGATAGAGAGAAGGTATGATAACCAATTATGGACTTCTTGGTTGGAAGCTCTGTCATTTTCAAGAAAACTATATTACATTTCCATAACCCTTTTAAATAAATCATCCAAAGGTTCATTTATGTTCCTACAAATTCCTTCACGTTCACTAAAGAGTTCTTCATAGTAATAATTTTCATAAGCAACGATAAAAACTTCCATGAATTGTCTCCAACTATGAAATTATTTGGCTGGTAATGTCCTATGCCATGCCTTGATTCATCCTTCCAATGTTAGGGTAAAAAGTTGGCATATTTCATTATCCCAATTTTTTTTAAGATTATGACATGCAATGTTAAATTGATTAAGATGCCTGAATGCAGAAACTTTCCCTTCACCGCCGAACTTCAAATTTGACAAGAGATCAATTGTGTTTTTTGGGATGCCACCTGACAGTCTCAAAATACTTAAAGGGTGATCTCGTTTAGAAATATGGGGAGGAGCCATGGGCTGGTCAAAATAATTTCTTGAAATGGATCCACCCAAGAAGGCTAATCAGTATCCTTCCTTATAGTGCTAATTTTGTTGACGAGTCGAAATGACCTTGGTCAATAGTAGGGGTTTCCCCCAATGAGAGGTCCTAATTATATTTCTTAGTGTGGTAGTCATTATTGAGTTTAGGGTTTTACTAGTTGCAACATGGTCCACCATTTATGATTTTCTAAATTAAAGAATGAAATGAAACTAATATAAGATGCAAATGCATATGTTTGGACATGACTAATAATAACCAAGAAGAAATCACAAGACCAAACAAGCTCATGTCATTGAACCATGAATTATTTCGTTGAGAATAAAGACAACAATATGAGTAAATGATTGAAAACTTAGAAAAATATAATGTTAAAACAACCATCTATAGTACTATGCTAACATATTTAGACAAACATTTCCAAAGAACATAAATAAGAATGAAACAATTACACATAAGAATAGTCTACATTTTTAAACAACTCCAATGTTGAGCAAAAGAAATATAATAGTCCACAATAGATACACATAAATTAGTCCAAAAATGGCTTGGCCAAAAGTGGCTTATCCTCATTAAACGTTTCAAAAATACTACATGAAATCTCCAAGAGAAAAAATCTCCCCTCTCTAATACAATAACTCTATTTATGAAAATTTCTAGTGACTATTGGCCTTCCAAGTCATACTAACTCTTGGGATGCCTTAGGAACTTTTGAATTTTTTATGTCATATTTTTACACAATTTCACATTACAATTATTTCACTTATGTCATATTGCACACTAATAATAAATAATCAAAGGCTATTGAATGGAAATTTACATTGGATGATTACCAGAAATTTCCTTCCCCTTTTTCTTGACACATGTTTCTTTAACTTCTTTTGATAGGTAGTAGTCTAGATCCGTTCAATATGTTGCACTCTTTCCCATTTGTTTTATCCTCTTTGTGTGATCATTTGTATCTACAACATTTATGGAAGGTTCCATAAATCACAACAGTTGAAGATAGAAATACAACTATGAATAATACATGAATATAATCAATAGAACTCCAAGTTAATTTCAATCGTGTAGCTTTGAATATGAACTCATCATGTCAATTGGGTTTATCTTGGATGGTTGTGAGGAATGATTGTTAGCCTCCCCACCCGGGTTCAATTCCCATAAATGACATGTTAAGCTCATAATGAGTATGTTGTAATGGATTCAAGCCTATATGTAATAGAAATTTTCCTTTAATTCAATTGAATAGGAAGGCAACTGATTTTCTAGAAGCAAAAATGAACTCATCATCATCCGCAAGCTCCCAAATTTCCTTCCCCTTTTAATTTGCATTACATCTACTTCTTTGACAAGATTATTTTGTGTCAACTCAAGATTATGCTACAAATAATAATGAAAAACCTTGTTAATTGTTTTTTGCAATACAACATCTATATCAATAACTCAACATCTATATCAATAACTAAAAGGATCTCCATCTTCATAATACTTTATGCAACCAAAGATTCAATGTTTTGTTGGTTAAGTTTATCAATAACTAAAGGGATCTCCATCTTCATAATACCAACCAAAGCCTCAATGTTTTGCTGGTTAAGTTTCTCTAATCACATGCCTTCATAAATTTGGGAGCAATGTGCCCAATGTTGCACCTATAACCTCTAAAATCTTTAGGTGCAGTACATCACACCTCTAAAATATTTGGATGTGGTTTGTCCTATATCACACCCTCTTAAACTTTGTGTGATATGGAATTTGGAAACTTTGGAATAAGTGCATGCTTGGTTGGGGTAGCTATAAACGTTGGAGAGATCCATCATTTAAATCCTTTGTCTTAAGCTTTATCACCTTAAATTTTTTTGGATTAATATTCCTATTTGTGAAATTTTGTCTTATGCACACATCATGCAAACTTTGTCCTACTCACGCCATAAAAGTTTTGGAACGATCCACATTAACATACAAATTTGTCTTATTCATACCATAAAAGCTTTGGAATGATGCATATTAACATAAAACTTTGTCTCATGTGAACACTTCATGAAACTTTGGTTAATTTTTTTTATTTCATGTATATCAAAAGAAATAAATTTTTGGTTTGACATGTGTATCGTATTTAAAATAAAATTCAGTGCGACATGCTTTAGAAGTTTAGAGACCTTCATGTATGGGATTATAAGAAAATTGTGGTGTGACATGTCACTTCTTAAAAAAAAAAAAAATTATGTAATGCAAAACTAAAAAATTTCTAAGTACTTGTCTTTCAATGGAATTTGAGTTTCTGCACATGGACACCTAATTGCAACTTTGGTTATATTATTCAAGTTGATAGTATCCCTATCTTCAACTCCTTTCTCAATGTCTTCACCAATTTGATTTATTCAAAACATAGATTGAGTATTTTGATTCTCAATTCTAGGAATAGGAATATGTATGCCTTCTTTTCTACTTCTTTTCTACTGTTGTTTCAACATTCATTTTCAAATCAAGAAGATGAAAATCAAACACCTCATGCATCCTTGGCCCATAAAATTACCCATGGATTGAGTTACATAGGACTGCAAATATTTTTGATGAAATAGTTTTGACAAAAACATCATAAAAACATTCAATGAGCACATTTGAAGAAACTACCATTTGACTCCCAAACTCCTTCACAGAAGTGTCTTTCTCTATCTTGGTGATATCATGAATAATCTTGATTCTTTAAAAAAAAGACTGTCTTTCTTCCTTCCCATAACTTGGGTTTCCACCATGATATAAGGCAAGAATTGATGAAACAACTTCCTTCATGGGAAGAATTCCACTCTTATTTGAAATAGTTTGTTGAAGCAACTTCTTAGCAGAGTTAGGTGGCCCAAAAGAAAGTGCCTTCACAACACACTCCTTTTCCCTCCTACAATTATGCTTGATGCATTTAAAACTTGTTCCAAGACTTCATTCCAATGCACAATTTGATTATAATTTATATCTTTTTCACTGAGAATAATTACTTTTATTTATTTATGCTCTTCTCACCCTTGTTTTTATCTTCCATTGTTGGGTTAGATGATATACTCAAATGCTCAACTCATGTTCCATTATTCCTTTCACATATCCCATGTTATTGTATTCCATTTCCAATTGAGATAATCCACTTAAAGGCTTTGCTTGTGTTTCATGAAAACTCCCAACAATTGAATTGTTGCTCTCTTTTGGTCTATGCTTTGCTATAACAAAGGTGGTCTCTTCTTGCTTCCTTCTAAAATATCTTACTACTGAAGGTTTTCTAGCATCTAAATCATTACCCTTGGGAATCTCATCCTTTGTCGAATTTGCAAGCATGACTTCTCCTTCAGGGCCACTAGTATTGAAACAAACAAAAGCATTAGACATAGAAACATCTGTTTTTTCTTTACCTAACTTTTTTCCTTGCCATTTGAAGCTTTTCTTGTGAGGTGATATGAAATAAGCACACTTTCAAGTAATTTATACTTTCCATCGAAGACCAAGAGTTTCGCCTTGATTAGCTACAAATTATTCCAATTAATCAAAGTTCATTTTATAGTTGGACAAATTTTGTGATTATTGTGTGTTGTTCCTCCAATTGAAGTGCGGCGGCGTGCCTATAGGTTTGTTAAGACCAACATATGATTCAATCTCTGCAATAACTTTGGATGCACATGAACTGATAAATATGACCCAACTTCTACATATTCATTGGCATTGTTATTCTGAAGGTTCATTATGCCTCTCTAATAGTTTTTTTTAGAGATGCTCTCTTCTTCAATGCAACACATGCGAAAAATTTGACTAGCACCCACAATCATGCAAAAAAGCATTTTTAATAGATGCTCGAGCCTCATTCTTGTCATTGATTTACCTGAATTTAGTTCTGTCAACTCTTGTGACATATGGGTTATATGGGATTTCAGGATGTCAACTGAAACTAGGGTTATCCATCAACATATAAGATATTTTATCCTACAGAAACAACCAATTGACATATGGAGCACTTAGTACTGAGCACCTGGTGGAAGTGTCAATTCTTTCTGAAAAGCAATTTCAGAGCTAGGTTATGCCTTGTAGATGCTACAATAAACCCAAGTGATGATATATAGTACTTTCACGGGTCAATACACAAATAATACATACAACAAGAACCAATTTACAAGGAAAACAAAGACTACCTCCATACTTATTCATGACTGTAACATCAAGTAGAACAAAACAACAAACACTCGAGCAAGAATCATCCATTCAAATAATAAACACTCAACGATTAAAAAACAAAATGAAAATGATTAATAAATGAAACAATTAAAATAATCTATTTGGAAATTTTTAAGAAACACCCCAAGGTAGTGGTTTTGTTGAAGCCTCAACATTAAGTAAAGATGAAAGGTGAATGTGATTGAAAATTACATAATAACATCATAATTCATATGAGGATATCATTTCATACTAAATTGAAAGATATACATTTCTTAAAAAAAAAACCATATACATAAACGAAGTCGAAAATAAAATATTGAAATCATTGCAAATGCAAGAGTCACACGAAGATCTCCCATGATGGGTACATTTTGTTTATGACATTTCTAACTAAATGTAAGTTTCGGATAAAAACAATCCACTTTACCTTCTTCAACCCACCAAAAGAAGATTAATTAAAAACTATCTAATTTATTTTTTAGGAGTGAGAATGTGATATCGCCAATCCTTTATTATTGTTACTTGACTCACACTAAGCTTCCCCGTGTCCTTGCAGTCAACTTTAATTTAATATAAAATTATTTTTAGTTCTTTATATTATAAACTACAAACTAGGTTCCTTCCATGTCATAAGCATTTAGTGCAAGCCCATTTGTTAATATATATAACAACAAATGATAGAGTGGTAAACAAGGGCTGCATGGCAGCTTAGTCCCTGCCAAACACGTTAATTTGAAAATGAACAATAATAATGAACCAGATAATTTTAATATAATTACACATTGTTCCAAATTCTTTGAATCTACAAATATGGTGGAAAAAACATTTAAAAAACACCAACATTAATTGTATTGGTTTTTG
>JASDQU011401198.1:64398-77455 GCA_032191745.1 Picea mariana
TGTGTCCGCTAGCTATGCACACATACCCTACCCATGTACACTAGTATAAGTAATTAATGTATTAATTGTTTGAGTAAATTATTAACTATTTAATTGAATGTTTATTGAATATGTAAATTATATTGCATACAAATATCTAGAAGCATTAAATACCTTCTTGACTTTGATAGATGGTGGGTGTGATGAATTAAATTAGCATGGTGGGGTGTTATGTACATTTTGGGGGAAATGATCAAATAACATTTATTATCTAGCATGAGAATAAAGACTTTTTATTTTATTTATTATTGTTTAATGCAAGTCATTTATATTTAGTTTTATTTTAATATTTTCCCAAAATATCTAGATAAGGGAGGTTGATGGATAATAATGAGGTTGGTTGAGGAGACTTGGGGAAGTGTGTATGGAAACTTGATAAATAGGGAGAAGAAGTAGAGAGGAGGGGATGGAGAGGTTTGAGCATGATGAGAGGTTGTGAAATTCTTGGAAGATATAATTCTTGTGATAGTTTTCTTTGAGCATTTGTGCTTTGTTGTTCTTGGAGTCATGGGCACGGAGGGCCAAGAAACCAAAAGATTTCTTGGAGCTAGAAAGCCAACTAGGCTCCTAGTTAGTAGGGAAGATTCCATTGTTTCACTCTAGGAAAGCGGGAAAAGAATGCTTGGAAGCGCCTATGACTACATTGCAATTGATGAGCTTCGACAAACTAAGGAAGAGGTATTTTTTCAGTGGTATTTGTTGTTGATATTTGGTATATACTTTTGTTTTAAGTTGCAAATATTAGAGTTAACCTATTACTTATTTCATCATGCTATTTAGATTTATCGTTGAGAAAATGTAGACGAATTGTGTAAATGAAATGAAATTATGTTAAAGCAAAGTTGTTATAATGCATATGTATTTAATGAGTGATTAATTCTCTAATATCCTCGATGGGTGTTACATACATGTTATGGGAGATTCTAAAATAGTAATCGACCGGTTAAATGATAAAGGAATTCTACAGGTCTGTGCTTTAGATTGTTGGAAGGATAGAATCCGAGACCTTATCAAAAATTTCTGAGAAATCAACTTCAATCATATCTAAAGAGATTACAATAGGGAGGCAGACCTTCTATCAAAACATGCTATTCGATAATAAGAAGGAAAAATATCATATTACACTTGGGTAGTTGGAAAAGAAGGTCCTACTATGTCCATTAAATTATATTAGCATAGCCAAAATATTCTGTTTTTTTGGGTTTAGTATGAGGTTGTGACCAGTATATTACTCTCTCTTGAGAGATGAAGGACTCCAATGTAGCCTGTGTGCTAGCCTATTTTGTTTTTGGTATCTTTTTGGTAATCTGGGGCAAACAAAAGTGGGTTTTGTTGTCTTGTGTTCTGTCAAGAATTGGCTATGTCAAGCTATGTATATCTTATTTGAACAATATTATATATCAATATAATTGATAAATTTTTGATTGGAAAACAAAAAGACTCCGATGAACTTGTGGCTCTAAATTTATTCTTCTGGATTTATAGAGCCACATTTCACCTTCAATTTTTACTGAGGATCATTTCAAATATTTACCAATGGTCAAATTTTACTTTACCTCGATGGCAAGCCATCAAGCCTATTAAAACATTCAGATGACAAGTTTTCAAAGGTCTCGATGGAATTTTTGGTTATACCCTAGTGAACCATTGTTGTGGACAAACCTAGGTTTAGCAGGGGTAGTCGTTTTACGATTACTTACAAGCATGCAATTTTCCATGGGCTTGTGAATGTTTCCTATCTTTTATTTTTTATTGTTATAAAACTTCATAAATTAATATTGATTTCTAATATTAATGTTAGTAATTGTAAATTGAATTATCTTTTGGCAGCAATGCTAATGATGTTTAGAGGCTCATGGCCATCAAAGTATAATAATGTCATAATCTTATGGTATAGATGATTGTAGGCAAGGTGAAGCATTATAGAGGGAAGAAACCAGATTGAGCGTAGAAGACATAAATAAGCATGGACTAAGTCGAATGCAAAATATTAGAAACAATAAAAGAAGAGAACCAACATGTAGATTGGAGGTTAGATTGTTATGTCAAAAAGTCTACATAAATAAGTATGGATTAAGTCTAATGAAAAATATTAGAAAAAATAAAAGAATAGAACTAGCATGTAGATTGGAGGTTAGATGGTTATGTCAAAAAGTCTACATGTGTTTAGTAGCAAGTTTGAAGGAAAAATATTTGGGCTTGTTATTGCTCTAGAAGAAGATAAACTAACTATTTTTCTTATTAGGAAATTTTATTTCTCTGAATAAATAATTGTAATTGTTTTGGACATAACCCTTAAAGTTCTATTGAATAGTCAAATGAGAAAAATGATCAATTATGGAGAAAAATATTCATGAGAATATTTAATTCTAATACAGACCTATGAAGGAAAGAACAAAGATGTAAAAGAAATTAAAGAGTTAAATGGAGTGCGTCCAAAGGTTGGAGAGAGTTGGAAGGCCAAGAGACAAACCTCTTTCGTAAATAGAATTTATTTATTGAGAGGAGGATCATTTTTTGTTGACATTGTAAACTACTTTAAATTTAATGGAGAAGACTCTTTCGTCGGTTTCTATTGGGGATTTCTAATTGTGTTGTGAAATTAGTATAGAGTATTCTTGTTGTTCATGGAATTCTAGAAAATTGTGACAGTCAATATCTATTTGTTGTAGACTTTTCTCATGCATTTGGTATCTGTTCTTACTATCCTATTCTTAATTGCTAATAAATTGATATCGAGCTATATCTTTTAGTATAATTGTACGTTAACCTCAATTTACTAATAATGTCCTAGATATTTATACAATCTATAATTTAGTAAACATTTTCTTATTTATTGTTTGCATTTATTTATAATGGTTCCATGTATTTTTAATTCATATTAGACTAGATTAGCTTTAGATAAGAAACAACTAATTTTTTTATATTTAAATCATAAAAACCAATAAGGGAACCTGGGCCATAATTTGGAGGGTTTTCCACACCAATTAGAGGAAGGTCTAATTGGGCCCTCCAACTAAGTGAACCTACTATGTTGATGAGGGGATAATTTCTTGCATCAACATTTTTGTGGTAGAAGGAAGATGGATGACAAGCTAATCCACATGGAGCCATTCTTTTAGGAATGTGTTAATAACTCATAGTTCCTCTCCATATCCTGTATGGGAACGTTATTTGAGTGTTCCAGGGCCATTACATGACATACTAGATAAGGAAACAAATCTCTTTTCAAATTTGAAATTTTATGGTGAAAGGGAAACCACTGTAGTCACACATACTAAAAATTTGAGCTTTCATATCAATCTATAAAAAGTCTGGAGAAAGATGTTGTATGAAGGTTGTTCCCTCTCACATTCAAAGGAAAAATTCAATCTTTGTACAGGGTGTAACCAACCAAGTCCATTCATAGTTGGAATAATTTTAGGGATGTTTTCTTGGTTTCTCATGTGAATTAGACAACTTTTTAAAAAGGAAACATGATTCCATTGAAGATTATATTATGAGATTTTGTCGATTATCTCACTAGTTTCATGAAAGTGATGGGCCCTCTAAGTGAGAGTTGGATGAATGTTTCTTGGATTCTCTTAACTTTTATGAAGTATAAGATTTAATCTCAGCATGTGAGAAGGATTTGCAGAGTCAAGAATATTTACCCCCAAATACTTTACCATTACATTCATCAAGCATTATATCTTCGAGAATAAGATAACGCCAAGAAATCTCCAATAATATCTTCAAAATCATTTTGGCAATGTTGGATTATTGAAAACGAATCCAAAGATAAGTGATATACCCACTCATGGAGATTAACTTGTGACTCTGAAACAAATATAGCTAACAATGCTTCTTGGATTAGCTCATCATTTCCTTTTTTGTGCATGATGATGGGATCCTAATCTATTTTTTTTCCTCTATGGAGATATGAAAATTATTTGTGTACTTCATGTTCTATCCCTTCTACCATCAACCTCTATTCAGACAGATTAGTAGTTCCAAGTTGTACATGGTCAATGAAGGATACGTTGATGATCAAACTCATTTCCGGAAAAGAAACATAGTCATCAAAAATAGGGTTGTTGTGATCAAACTTTGTTTCATTATATTCTAGAAATTTTGATTGCAAAGATTTTTCAAAATTGCGCACACTGAATGAACTATTACCATCAATGCCTCTTTGATCAATTAAGGTTTGGAAATATTCCTACTCTCCCTCATCAGTTTGTGTTTTGATCCTAAAAAAGGAAAATAAAGGTAATATTGCATGAAAGTTGGTGGATTATCCTAGAAGTGGACATCATCAAACATATTTGTGTAGAGGGCATATAATTTTTCAGACTCTAAAAAGGGCTTGATATCTTTGGCAAGGGAGTTTTCAAAAACCGAAACATATTCATTATTCTGTTGATATTCAAGGTTGTCAGCTTATATAATTTTAAAAGAAACATCATTGGTATGTTCCCACTCTAAGGTTAAGAAATTTCTAAATTCTGATGGAAATTCCTTTGTTTCAATGATAGAGTATTGGTTATAAATTATGTTTTATTCATCTTCTTTTCTTGGTTCATGAATTTCATTGGAGGATATAGGATCTATGTTTCCCAATGCTAACCTATCAATCAAATTTATAGTAGTCCTGGAAATTTATTCTTCGTTAAATATAGATTGGAAATCATCCTTTAAAGTACTACCTCCGAATTATGCTTTGAAGTTAGATTGCAAAGTACAAGAGACCCAAATATAGGCATGTGTGGCCTCTATGACTAAAATTATTTCCTCATGATTGAAGGTGGTTGAATTCTCATTGTGTAAATATGAATTAGAGCACTGAGAAATAATTTCTTACTGGTTAGAAACCTTTTCATTCTCTATATTTTTTTCTTCTATGATATTTTTCATACTAGTGCCTCCCAAACTATTAGTTTCAACAAGAGCAAAACAAATTTATCTTGGTTATTTTGCCTCCCCTAATAGTAGTTGTGATGGGTGTATCTAAAAAATCATTAAGGGTAATATATAAGGTAGGAAACACCCAGGATGCTGTAATTTTTTCTCATCATTTGAGGGTAACTCATATTCTTCAGGGATAGAGAGAAGGTATGATAACCAATTATGGACTTCTTGGTTGGAAACTCTGTCATTTTCAAGAAACCTATATTACATTTCCATAACCCTTTTAAATAAATAATCCAAAGGTTCATTTATGTTCCTACAAATTCCTTCAAGTTCACTAAAGAGTTCTTCATAGTAATAATTTTCATGAGCAACAATAAAGACTTCCATGAATTGTCTCCAACTATGAATTTATTTGGTTGGTAATGTCCTATACCGTGCCTTGATTCATCCTTCCAATGTTAGCGTAAAAAGTTGGCATATTTCATTGTCCCAATTTTTTTTAAGATTATGACATGCAATGTTAAATTGATTAAGATGCTTGAATGCAGAAACTTTCCCTTCACTGCCGAACTTCAAATTTGACAAGAGATCAATTGTCTTTTTTGGGATGCCACCTGATAGTCTCAAAATACTTAAAGGGTGATCTCATATAGAAATATGGGGAGGAGCCATGGGCTGGTCAAAATAATTTCTTGAAATGGATCCACCCAGGAAGGCTAATGATTATCCTTCCTTATAGTGCTAATTTTGTTGACGAGTCAAAATGACCTTGGTCAATAGCAGGGGTTTCCCCCAATGAGAGGTCCTAATTATATTCCTTAGTGTGGTAGTCATTATTGAGTTTAGGGATTTACTAGTTGCAACATGGTCCACCATTTATGATTTTCTAAAATAAAGAATGAAATGAAACTAATATAAGATGCAAATGCATATGTTTGGACATGACTAATAATAACTAGGAAGAAATCACAAGACGAAACACACTCATGTCATTGAACCATGAATTATTTCGTTGAGAATAAAGACAACAATATGAGTAAATGATTGAAAACCTAGAAAAATATAATGTTAAAACAACCATCTATAGTACTATGCTAACATATTTAGACAAAAATTTCCAAAGAACATAAATAAGAATGAAACAATTACACATAAGAATAGTCTACATTGTGAGATACATTCTTAAACAACTCCAATGTTGAGCAAAATAAATATAATAGTCCACAACAGATGCACATAAATTAGTCCAAAAATGGCTTGGCCAAAAGTGGCTTATCCTCATTAAATGTTTCAACAATACTACATGAAATCTCCAAGAGAAAAAATCTCCCCTCTCTAATACAATAACTCTATTTATGAAAATTCCTAGTGACTATTGGCCTTTCAAGTCATACTAACTCTTGGGATACCTTAGGAACTTTTGAATTTTTTATGTCATATATTTACACAATTTCACATTACAATTATGTCACTTATGCCATATTGCACACTAATAATAAATAATCAAAGGCTATTGAATGAAAATTTACATTGGATGATTACCAAAAATTTTCTTCCCCTTTTTCTTGACACATGTTTCTTTAACTTCTTTTGATAGGTGGTAGTCTAGATCCGTTCAATATGTTGAACTCTTTCCCATTTGTTTTATCCTATTTGTGTGATCATTTGTATCTACAACATTTATGGAAGGTTCCATAAATCACAACAGTTGAAGATAGAAATACAACTATGAATAATACGAGAATATAATCAATAGAACTCCAAATTAATTTCAATCGTGTAGCTTTGAATATGAACTCATCATGTCAATTGGGTTTATCTTGTATGGTTGTGAGGAATGATTGTTATCGTACCCACCTGGGTTCAATTTCCATCAATGACATGTTAATCTCATAATGAGTATGTTGTAATGGATTCGAGCCTATATGTAATTGAAATTTTCCTTTGATTCAATTGAATAACAAGGCAACTGATTTTTTAGGGGCAAAAATGAACTCATCATCATCCACAAGCTCCCAAATTTCCTTCCCCTTTTAATTTGCATTACATATACTTCTTTGACAAGATTATTTCGTATCACCTCAAGAGTATGCTACAAATAATAATGAAAAACCTTGTTAAAAAATTTGTGCAATACAACATCTATATCAATAACTCAACATCTATATCAATAACTAAAAGGATCTCCATCTTCATAATACTTTATGCAACCAAAACCTCAATGCCTAAATGTTTTGTTGGTTAAATTTATCAATAACTAAAAGGATCTCCATCTTCATAATACCAACCAAAGCCTCAATGTTTTGTTGGTTAAGTTTCTCTAGTCACATGCCTTCATAAATTTGGGAACAATGTGCCCAATGTTGCACCTCTAAAATCTTTAGATGCAATACATCACACCTCTAAAATATTTGGATGTGGTTTGTCCTATATCACACCCTCTTAAACTTTGTGTGATATGGCATTTGGAAACTTTGGACTATGTGCATGCTTGGTTGGGGTAGCTATAACCTTTGGAGAGATGCATCATTTAAATCCTTTGTCTTAAGCTTTATCACCTTAAATTTTTTTGGATTAATATTCCTATTTGTGAAATTTTGTCTTATGCACACATCATGCAAACTTTGTCTTACTCATACCATAAAAGTTTTGGAACGATCCACATTAACATAAAAATTTGTCTTGTTCATACCATAAAAGCTTTGGAATGATACATATTAACATAAAACTTTGTCTCATTTTGGAACGATCCACATTAACATAAAAATTTGTCTTAGTCATACCATAAAAGCTTTGGAATGATGCATATTAACATAAAACTTTGTCTCATGTGAACACTTCATGAAACTTTGGTTAATTTTTTCTTTTTCATGTATATCAAAAGAAATAAATTTTTGGTTTGACATGTGTATCGTACTTAAAATAAAATTCAGTGCGACATGCTTTAGAAGTTTAGAGACCTTCATGTATGGCATTATAAGAAAATTGCGGTGTGACATGTCACTTCTTTAAAAAAAAATAAAAAAAATTATATAATGCAAAACTAAAGATGGTCTAAGTCCTTGTCTTTCAATGGAATTTGAGTTTCTGCACATGGAGACCTAATTGCAACTTTGGTTATATAATTCAAGTTGATAGTATCCCTATCTTCAACTCCTTTCTCAATGTCTTCACCAATTTGATTTATTGAAAACATAGACTGAGTATTTCAATTCTCAATTCCAGGAATAGGAATATGTATGCCTTCTTTTCTACTGTTGTTCCAACATTCATTTTCAAATCAAGAAGATGAAAATCAAACACCTCATGCATCCTTGGCCCATAAAAGTTCCCATGGATTGAGTTACATAGGAATACAAATATTTTTGATGAAATAGTTTTGACAAAGATATCATAAAAACATTCAATGATCACAGTTGAAGAAACTACCATTTGACTCCCAAACTCCTTCACAGAGGCGTCTTTCTCTATCTTGGTGATATCATGAATAATCTTGACTCTTTTAAAAAACGATTATCTTTCTTCCTTCCCATAACTTAGGTTTCCACCATGATACAAGGAAAGAATTGATGAAACGACTTCCTTCATGGGAAGAATTCCACTCTTATTTGAAATGGTTTGTTGAAGCAACTTCTTAGCAGAGTTAGGTGGCCCAAAAGCAAGTGCCTTTGCAATGACACTCCTTATTCCTCCTACAATTATGCTTGATGCATTTAAAACTTGTTCCAAGACTTCAGTCCAATGCACAATTTGATTATAATTTATATATTTTTCAGTGAGAATAATTAATTTTATTTATTTATGCTTTTGTCACCCTTGTTTTCATCTTCCATTGTCAGGTTAGATGATATACTCAAATGCTCTACTCGTGTTCCATTATTCCTTTCACATATCCCATGTTACTATATTCCATTTCCAATTGAGATAATCCACTTAAAGGTTTTGCTTGTGTTTCATTAAAACTCCCAACAATTGAATTGTTGCTCTCTTTTGGTCTATGCTTTGCTATAACAAAGGTGGTCTCTTCTTGCTTCCTTCTAAAATATCTTACTACTGAAGGTTTTCTAGCATCTAAATCATTACCCTTGGGAATCTCATCCTTTGTTAAATTTCCAAGCATGACTTCTCCTTCAGGGCCACTAGTATTGAAACAAACAAAAGCATTAGACATACAAACATTTGTTTTTTCTTTACCTAACTTTTTTCCTTGTCAATTGAAGCTTTTCTTGTGAGGTGATATGAAATAAGCACACTTTCAAGTAATTTATACTTTCCATCCAAGACCAAGAGTTTCGCCTTGATTAGCTACAAATTATTCCAATTCATCAAAGTTCATTTTATAGTTGGACAAATTTTGTGATTATTGTATGTTGTTCCTCCAATTGAAGTGTGGCGGCGTGCCTATAGGTTTGTTAAGAACAACATATGATTTAATCTCTGCAATAACTTTGGATGCACATGAACTCATAAATAAGACCCAACTTCTACATATTCATTGGCATTGTTATTCTGAAGGTTCATTATGCCTCTCTGATAGTTTTTTTTAGAGATGCTCTCTTCTTCAATGCAACACATGCGAAAAATTTGACTAGTACCCACAATCATGCAAAAAAGCATTTTTAATAGATGCTCGAGCCTCATTCTTGTCATTGATTTACCTGAATTTAGTTCTGTCAACTCTTGTGACATATGGGTTATATGGGATTTCAGGATGTCAACTGAAACTAGGGTTATCCATCAACATCTAAGATATTGTATCCTACGAAAACAACCAACTGACATATGGAGCACTTAGTACTGAGCACATGGTGGAAGTGTCAATTCTTTCTGAAAAACAATTTCAGAGCTAGGTTATGCCTTGTAGATGCTACAATAAACCCAAGTAATGATATATAGCACTTTCACGGGTCAATGCTAGTCAAAAAACCAAAAGTAAAAATAATACATACAACAAAAACCACTTTACAAGAAAAACAAACTCGACAAGACTATCACCATACTTATTCATGACTGTAACATCAAGTAGAACAAAACAACAGACACTCGAGCCAGAATCATCCATTCAAATAATAAACACTCAACAATTAAAAGACAAAAAGAAAACGATTAATAAATAAAACAATTAAAATAATCTATTTGGAAATTTTTAAGAAACACCCCAAGCTAATGGATTTGTTGAAGCCTTAACATTAAGTAAAGATGAATGTGATTGAAAACGATTAATAAATGAAACAATTAAAATAATCTATTTGGAAATTTTTAAGAAACACCCCAAGCTAATGGATTTGTTGAAGCCTTAACATTAAGTAAAGATGAATGTGATTGAAAATTACATAATAACATCATAATTCATATGAGGATATCATTTCATACTAAATTTAAAGATATACATCTCTTAAAAAAACCATATACATAAACGAAGTCGAAAATAAAATATTGAAATCATTGCAAATGCAAGAGTCACACAAAGATCTCCCATGATGGGTACATTTTGTTTATGACATTTCTAACTAAACGTAAGTTTCGGATAAAAACAATCCACTTTACCTTCTTCAACTCACCAAAAGAAGATTAATTAAAAACTATCTAATTTATTTTTTAGGAGTGAGAATGTGATATCGCCAATCCTTTATTATTGTTACCTGACTCACACTAAGCTTTCCCGTGTCCTTCAGTCAACTTTAATTTAATATAAAATTATTTGTAGTGCTTTATATTATAAACTACAAACTAGGTTCCTTCCATGTCATAAGCATTTAGTTCTTTAATTTAAAATAAAATTATTTGTAGTGCTTTATATTATTAAAGGTTATAAAATATAACTTTTTGTTCTTTAAAGAGTTTCTCGTTGTCATGTTTTTCATTTTTTTATGCAAATTTTTATATATTTATTTATATAAATGATTTTATTTTCATATTTTATTTTATTTTTTATATATTTATTTATATAAATTATTTTATTTTAAAATTTTATGGTTGATTTTTTTGTTTTAATTCATTCATTTGTTTAATGAATGAATAATGAATTGTATATGAATTAATGGTATGCCACTAAAATAAGTAGAAAGTAAGTAGAGTAATTCATTAAGATTTGATAATATAAAATTGAGTAAGAAATTTCAAATATAAGGTCATTATACATGAGAGATTTTTTCAAATATTTTGAATAAAAGTTTTAGTTAAGGATATTATGATGATGGATTATTGTTAGATAAGTTAAACACTTTCTAATTGCTTTGCAGAAATTTTATTTTGTCGTTGTTTTTAGTTTTTTCAAGTTTGCAGCTATGTGAGGAGGGGATCTAGACCCTCCACCTAAATTCGAATTTGATGCAAAAGCCTTCAAGTAGTTGATCGAATCTCTGGGGAAACCTTCTTCATGCCCTACTAATTCTTGTTTTATCAAGAAACTGAACCAAATC
Organism: Picea mariana; assembly: GCA_032191745.1. Classification (NCBI taxonomy): domain Eukaryota; kingdom Viridiplantae; phylum Streptophyta; class Pinopsida; order Pinales; family Pinaceae; genus Picea; species Picea mariana. Next base: position 75,753 of record JASDQU011401198.1, read on the forward strand.
CCTGAAATCGCCATTTCTCGTGTCTCAGCTCGATGTAAGGCGCTTGTGTATGATGCAAAGGGCCTTGTTGGTCAATTTACAGGTCTTTGGCCCTCTCTATGGCAGATGGATGTTTGGATAGCGCAGAATTGGCAACCTCTGATCAATGGATGTCTCAACCATTATTTCTATGGCAAAGGTTTTTATACATTATTTTTTGAGTTCAAAACAGACATGGATTTGATCTTTCGTAATGGTCCATACTTTTATGGATCTCGGGGAATGTATTTGAACCACTGGACTCTATATTTCAATTTGGAGTTTGATATCCCCACGTGTGTCCCTGTTTGGGTTTGCCTCTCCCATATCCCTCTTCATTGTTGGGGAGACGATGTCCTAAAATGCATAGGGAATTTGTTGGGAAAATATATAGATAAATCTGAACGCAAACTGACAATGTATGCTTGTGATAGAATCTGTGTAGAAGTATATTTGGAAAAAGGACTACCTGAAGTTGTCAAAATTTCCCTCAATGGATGGACCCATGTGAAACAACTCGACTATGAGAAATTTCCTTTTAAATGCAATTTCTATCATGAATATGGTCACTTTGCTTGTGACTTCCCTAAAAACAATCAAGGAATAACAACTAAACATGAAGAACCAGAAGAGGGTTAGCAATAGGCATCGGGTCTTCACTCAGTGAAATTGTGACATAATGCTTGCATTCACGAGATATTAAAGAATACCCCTAATTTCACTAGATATTGATAAATACCTCCCAAAATCCTTTTTTTGAACCCCCCTCCCAATACATATTTCCAATAAAAGAAACCCCTATTTTTACTAGATACCCCTTTTTATAACCCCCAATACCTATAAACCTCTTGAGACCCGACACCCCCCCAATACCTACAATATATTGAATTCATGTTTTACAATTTAAAAACCCCCTTTAAGAATGAATGTGATAATATATTAGTCGACAACGCGAATCCCCCGTGGAAACGAGTCAGGAAAAAAACAAATACTGGGAAAAACCCTAGGCAAAACCCTAGAACATCGAATCCCAACTTCCCCCCACCCCTCCTCAAAATCCCCCTCCTCCTTCGAACCTTAGTGAAAATAGAAGAATTCAGGGAAAACAGGGAAGAAAAGCCCAATAGGAATCCCAACTGGTCTCGACAAACAAGTTTGCAATTCTAGGTGGATCTTCTCAAGAGAAAAAAGTAATTGGAAATGTGGATCCAAATTTAAGATCTTCTAGCACTACCCCTCATGATCTTGATCTACAACAACTAGAGGGTTGTTAAGAACCAAATATCAATATAGCATAGAAAAACCTCAGAAAAAGTACTCAATACCTTGAAAAAGAGATAATTTCAAATAATAAGCCTCTTCAAGGGGGCAACCTCCTTTTACCCCACTTAAATGTTCAAGTACAAGATGATTCCAAATGAAAATGTCTCCTTGGTATATATAGAAGACTAGGAGGTATAATTACAACTAATGGAATAAAGCCAACATAAATAAAACAACATTACTAATGTAATATGCCCCAATTAAGGGGTAATGAGCCAATATTAGGGCTTAACATGCCCCTCCCCTTGAGACAAGTGTTGTCCGCAATGCTTGAGTAACTCTGGATGCTTCTGTATAAAAGACTCATCTTCCCAAGTGGAATCTTCAGTCGATAGTTTCCTCCATTTAATGAGATACTCTGA